>JASANC010005230.1:0-13486 GCA_030248135.1 Theristus sp. LFF4_11
CTAAGTACAAACTTTCAGACCAAAAAGAGCAATTTCATAAAAATCGAGTGTTTTGGGCACCAAACTTTGGACCAGTCAAAATGAATGAGCGCCCGTGGTTTGAAAAAATCGAATGCATGGGTGAAATGCGCATGGACGGGGACTATAACGACTTGTAGTTCCCACACCTGCATTTTGAAATTTGTGGTCATTTTTTGGCAAAAAACTGCATTTTTGACCGTTTTTGGAGTACCCAAATTTTGCACTTTTTTGCCCCTAAAAAGGGTAATTTTTATCCAAATTTTTTTTCTGGAGTTTGAGCTGTTAGCGCAGGTTCTGCGCTTTCGTTTGATATCCGGATGAAGATATAAGGCTAAAGGAGTGCAGAGTTACAGCCATTTTTGTGCAAAAACGGCAAAAATCGTGTTTTGCTTGACCTGGCTTCGGTTTCAAGGCCCCACAGCTCGCCACAGTGGGTCTTAGGGGCTGAAAATTTTTTTGGGAGAGTTTCTTGCGTATATCAAACTATTCTCCCTATCAGAATGTCGAAAACTGAAAGTCGAAAAATTGGCTGGCCGGACTTGGGCTGTCTGAGTCGCGGACAGCATCTTAAAAATAATCGAAACTAGTTAAAAAATCTGAAAACTATGCCACAAACACAAACCGAGATCGCTGAGTTCAAATATGATGTTTTTATTTTGCCTTACGGTTTACTACGCACCCTAAAAACAGTTTCTATAGGGACGAAAAGGGAGAAATCTGAAGATAATCGGAAACTAGTCAAAAGAATCCGTATAGCAAAATATACATCATATTCGGACTCAGCGACATCGATTCAGATTTTTTGGCTGGTTTCCGGATTTTTTCAATTTTCTCCCTTTTCATCCTTGTAAAAACTATTTTAGAGTGCGGAGCAATCCGCATGGCAAAATGAACAGCATATTCGGACTGCGCGACCTTGATTTCTATTTATGGCACAGTTTTCAGATTTTTTGACTAGTTTCCGATTTTTTCCAGATGTCCCTTTTTTCGTCCCTATAGAGACCGTGTTTAGGGTGCGGGGTAATCCGTATAGCAAAATAAACATTATATTCGGACTCAGCGACCTTGATTTGTATTTACGTCATAGTTTCCAAATTTTTTATACTAGTTTTCGATTTTTTTAATTTTTTCCCCTTCTGTCCCCATAGAAGCTGCTTTTAGGGTGCGGAATAATTCGTATAGCAATATAAACATCATATTCGGACTCAGCGACCTTGATTTGTATTTACGGCATAGTTTCCAAATTTTTTATACTAGTTTTTGATTTTTTTAATTTTTCCCCTTCTGTCCCCATAGAAGCTGCTTTTAGGGTGCGGAGTAATTCGTATAGCAATATAAACATCATATTCGGACTCAGCAACCTCGATTAGTATTTACGGCACAGTTTTCATATATTTTTTTATTAGTTTCCGATTTTTTCAAAATTTTTCCCTTTTCGTCCCCATAGAGGCCGTTTTTAGGGTGCGGAGTAATCCGTATAGCAAAATAAACATTATATGCGGACTCAGCGACCTCGATTTGTATTTGTAACAGGATTTTAGGTGCCTTGTGACGCGCTTTTTATTTAAATTTAATTTTTAAGAAAATTTCCCTCCTGAACCCGATGGCATACGCGTTTAGGGCACAGTAGAAACGTCGGGCAAAATTCTAAATAAGATTTTTGAACTCAGCGTACCCGAAAACCCATCTTTAGTCACGGTTGCAGCACCTGAGGTGGCCCCAAAAAAATTGGGGGGTGGGAGGAAACACCCTGCATGCGGCATATTGACCAAAAACGCATGCGACAAGCCATTTTGTTTTGTATCGTGTGAGTCCCGGCGACGCTTTATGAAGCTGAAATTTTACATGTATATACATTTTTCGCAGATCTTTCAGAATTACCTAGAAACTATACCCCACAAACGTTTCTAAAGTACCGAAAAACGTGAAAAAACACCAACCTCTGCAGTTTTTTATAAATACAGAGCATGAAAAAACGTTTTCAACCTGCAGTATAACAACGAAAAATGTGCGCGAATACAAGGGGAATCGATTGGTGTTTGATTTTTGTTAATAGATTCAAGCAGAAGCGAGCTAGAACAGTTTTACTACAAGGGGGTCAAAAATTAGGTTTTTCCTAATTTTGAAGCATAAAAAAGGCTTGGATTAGGATAAAAATATGATTTTCGAACTCAGGGCATCAAGGCGATTCGATTGGTCTCAAATTTGACTGAATTTGAAAACTTTTTTGAAATTGTGCCTAGAGGTGTGGAGGCCGGGTCGGTCGACTCAAAAAGCCTATCTTAAGTAGCTCTGAAATGAGCGCAGGTGGGAGTGGGACCTTCGTTCTATTTCTATTTACCAATTCAACACTTCATTTCTTCTTACGAACAATTTATTTCAGTGCTGTAAATTTCAACACCCTGTAGTGGCAAAGTTGCGATTATTAGCAGTTATATACCAGTGGCAAAGATGCGGCCCCTTTCTAGTGGCAAAGTTGACCAAGTACCGTTTGGAACGCTGACGAGCGCGAAATTCAAAAAATCGCGTAAAATATTAATCCCAAACGGTCTATTGTAGTGACAACAGAATTGGAAGCGACCAAAGGAATTCTCTCAGAATAATTTCATGCGATGGGATTTCCACGGTAACTCCACTGGAAATCAAGCGGGTGATAAAAAATGGATATCCCCGATAGCTGTCTACGTCGTCAAGATCTCAAAATTTGATAAGAATAACGCTGATTGGTTGCGTGATAGAAAGTGTAGCTAAAACTAAAACCCGCCAATTCCGGACACACAGAGTTGCACCCAAATTTTGCACAACATTAACCGAATAAATTAATTTAATTAAATTCTCGCAGGGCTGGCAGAACAGCATCCGACACAATCTGTCGCTGAACGATTGCTTCATAAAGCGACCACGCGACGGAATCGGCAATGGTGACGATCGAAAGGGAAACTTCTGGACGCTCGCTGAGGATGCGGAGAACATGTTCGAAAATGGAAACTTCAAACGGCGGTTGGTTGGTGCAGCTTTTAGGAGATACAGCGTCAAAAGCAAAGTCAAGCAAACAGGTTCTGAGTCATTTCAAACGGCCCCTGAAGATTCTCAACAGAAAGTTCAACAGATTTGTTGGCTGAGCTTATCTGCAGTTTTGGCAAGTTTAGCTGCACACCAGTTCAATGGTGTTGAACCTTTTTTCAGTTCGCAAAACAAAACCACTCTTAAAAAAAACCGAAAGGATTTTTCGACTGACTGAAAACAAAACCTCGAAACTCTCATAACTCCAACGGCTAATCTCAGAGTGCACTTTCCAGTCGTCGCATGAAACGACCGGTGCGTGCGAACCAGGCGCACCACAACATCACCACCCACGGTGATCACCATTGTGCCGTGCA
This sequence comes from Theristus sp. LFF4_11, assembly GCA_030248135.1. Lineage (NCBI taxonomy): Eukaryota > Metazoa > Nematoda > Chromadorea > Monhysterida > Xyalidae > Theristus > Theristus sp. LFF4_11. Next base: position 3,402 of record JASANC010005230.1, read on the forward strand.
ACACCGCGCTGCCACGGTCAACCACGAGCCGGTGAACATGCTGCCTGCAGCTGCGCCGTGGTTGTTCCACAGTTTTTTTGAGGTCGACAAGGAAGTTTCGACAAGCACAAACTGTTGGACGTTTTTTTATTTATAATGTTGACACGACCTTGATGACAATGTAGCTGCTAGAACGCGTTTGCTAGTCTTGCGACACGAGAGAACGCGATTTTTGTCGTTTCCTTAGTCGTCATACCCTTCTATAATGCCAAACGCGTGGTCAATTTTACCGCACGTTTGTCGAACATCGGCAACGGCACGTAATTTTTGCCGGCCAAACCTCAAACGAGGCCAAATCAATCGATTTCACAAATACGTTGACTGAATTTGAAAAAAAACCGCACACGATTTCGCAGATGCCAAGCAACGGACAACACCAAGTGGCGGGCACGGGCATCTGGGCGACGCCAACACTGGCGGCAGCTGTCAGCACCCACCAAGGCCAGTCGATCGGCACAGAGCCGGCGACGTGGCTCGGTCAGAGTTACACGCCCGCCATTGTCAGCGCGCACATGTACGCTGGCGAACAAAATGGCACCAACGGGCAGGTGAGAGCAGGAAGGGAAATTTAAAACAAACACGATGATTGGCTGAAACATTCGCACCGAAACGGGGAGGGGGGGCGGAGCCAACAACATAAAAAAAGTACTGGTCCACAGAACATGCACTCTGCAACGCAACGTTGCACAACCACAAATACACACCCTAAAAACAGCCACACGGGCGTTTGCGCAACATCACTGTGTTACAGTTATGCACTAGCACCTTGCACTGACATTAGATTCACCAATTCATGACGCCGGTAAATAATTCAATCTGCAAAACTGTGCAAATCTGCAAATGACGCCGGCACTTTTCACGCTCCACAAAAGCCAAACGAACAAACCAAACCATCACAATCCATTGCCCTGTCAAGGCACCACAAGCGGCTGTCGGCAACAGCACCGCCGAGCACAAGAGCAAGGCGCACGTCAACACGACGGCTGGCGCAATCGACGGACACCACGCCAAAATCGAGCCAGTGTCTTCGGCGCAAAAGAATCCCAGCCCTCCGGTGTATGTGCCACCACCGCAACATCGCTGATGGAAGTTGAAATTGTCGGAAGTCGTCGAGAAATTGTCGTTTGAAAAAGAAACAACCGAAAATGAACCGTGACACCGCATATGGACCAAACAAAACACATTTCACATTTCTTTGATTATAATATATCACGATCGGAAGTTATCACAACGAGCTGTGCTGTTGTTTTTTGTTTTGTTTTACCGCTATCCACTGTTTTTCGCTTTCTATGGTTTTGGATCAACTGTCTTTTTGACTGACTGTCTGATTTGATCTGTGATTTTGACCAAAATTGCGAATGGAAATTTGAACATTTGAAGCAGCTGATGAAAACTGAAAGTGTGGCAAACATTGTGAACTGTGTCCTCCAAACACCTTGCAGAGACCAAATTCGTATTACAGCACAGACTAGCGCAATGTAGAGTAAGAAAACGGGAGAACATGGGATGACAACCGTTCACCAGTAATTTGATTTCCAATTCCAGATGGATTGACCAGAATCAAACAACACCCACACAGCACAACTTCAAAATCAAAATCCGACCACCCACACCGTGAAGAACTTTGCCGTGCACAAATCAACAAATGCCGTGCAAAACGGGAATCACAGCAAACAAACCACAAAACAACACCCATAGGAAAAATAGGCCACAAACGCAGGAAATATTCTGATAACAAGACAACAACGAGTATTTAAAAAACTGATGCTTTTTGGAAAACAAACAACGAAATATCATCTCACGGTGAATCGTTGACTGTTTGATAAAAAATTGGAAAACTATAAAAAAACGAGAAACAATGCACCACAATTACCAGGGCAAGAAAAGCCGGACAGCCAACTAAACGAACAACCCAACGAAGAACTCCAAACAGAATAAACACCAAAAAACAACAACAACAATAAAATCAAACAAACAGATCACCCGTGCACAATGAACACAAATAAACAGTAACATCACATCACAACCACAAGCAACCATTACAAACATGCAAAAAAGCCATGTCTCTTTAAAGAGTCCACTGAAAGAATATTTTCAATCACAAAATTTATCACATTATACCCTATCTCAACTTCGCATCCCTCAAATCATCCTGCATTACCTGTTGCTGCGGTTGGTGGCCGCCCGCATCCGGTATATCCAACGGTACCCGTTCACTTTCTTTTGTCCGTTCTTGCTCCTGCTGTTTCAACCGCCGCTCGTCGAATCTCTCGCGCAGCACATTTACGTTGTAGCCGTCTTTGTCGTTGTTGTTCCGTTGGTTCTGTTTCGCTACAAACGAATCAACGTCAATATTTCGCAGATCATTATTATCGTTTCTATTCTTATTATTCTCGTCAGCTGAGGGTGGCGGCAGTTGTTGTTGTTGTTGTTGTTGTTGTTGTTGTTGTTGTTGTTGTTGTTGTTGTTGTTGGTGGTGTTGTTGCTGCTGAGAAGGCACTGATTGATCAACAGGTTTTCGTTGTTGCTGTTGTGCATTGGTGTTGACTAGCGGTTGTTGAGCATTCGAATCTAGCGGTGCTTCTAATTGTTGTCGTTGCTGTTGATCGAGTTGATTTCGTTGCTGATCAACAGCGCCGTGCGCAGCCGCCAGTTGTCGTCGTTGCGCGTCAACGTTCGTCGGTAGCATCGCCAGCGTCCTCGTGAGATTCTGCAGTTGCTGCTCGCACTGAGCGAGACGCGTCTGCAAGAGTTGCCGTTTGTTTTTCAATTGGTTTTTTTGACGCTGCTTAACGAATGAACATTCAGTATTGAAAAAAAATTGATCACGAGATACTACTAGAAAATGACGAAGGCAATTCACCACGCTCCCCAACACCCTCGAAAGGGGTCGCGATGGGGTATGGATGGATCGCAACAATGCAACAGAACACAATTTGAAAAACAGTTTTTGAACATAAAAAAACACACGGACAGTTTCAGATCGAGATCGAACCTGTACTTCGGAACGTTCAACCACGGCAGACTGCAGTCTAGTTTCGCATTCCGACTTCGACGAACGAAGGCCGTCCATTTCTTGTTCGACATTTGTAAGACGTGCTGGAAAAATTTTGAAAAGGTGTTTTGAAATGCTGAATTTTGAAAAAAAATCATCTGGAATCAGAAACGAAGCATTTCAAAACAGTGGCTTGACTGTTTACCGACTTTTCAGTTCCTCCGTCGACTTATCATGATGTGCGTCCTCCTGTTTCTGAGTGTCCTGCAGCTCTTGCACCTTCTGCTGCGCCTCTTCGACCTGACGCGTCTTGTCGCGAAGCTCTTGCTGTGAACGAAAACATGTTCAGAAGGACTGAAATTAATTGTGATCATCCTCCCAGCCGTTTCATAGCAAACAGTTGTTTGTGCGTAACGATCCGGTCCCTTGTTGTTGTGTTCACGAATTTGAAATTTTGTTCACGAAAAAAAAACAATTTGAAAATGCCGTTACATGCGTTCAAACTGTGCGCACTGCTTGCCAACGTTGGTATTGGTCTATCACAAAACAAGCTGCGCGAATTTGGTGTGTGCACAGCTGCTGGTACTTTCTGTTCAGCTCGGCACATTTTGTCGCCTGTTTCAGCTCTGATAGTTTTCACGAAATTTCATGAAAGTTAACAACGAGCCGTGAAATAGTTTACAACACTGCGTAACACTCCACTTGGTTCAGGGCATGACTTTCGAACAATAACGATCAAAATAACGAATATCTTATATAACAAAATAATAAATTTGCCGAGAATGAATAACAATGAAAAAAATGCGGTCAAAAAACTTAACTGCACAAGAAAAACCTAATGAATTCATTTACAAAAGGATGTATGAAATGTGAACACACCACAAACGCCCACCTTTTCACGATGTAAAGCTTCTTTCACGTTCGCAATTTCGTTTTGTAAACCTGAAATATAAAAAAAGCCGATGCGAAATGCCCCGATAAAGCTATAGATTTTTGTATACATCAACCTAGCTGCAAATTTTTTTTGGTTTAATTTTTAAGTTTTGTGTTAGTGTGTTCAGTTTTGTACGAATGAAATTAATACTGGGAAGTGACGGTGGGAAGCTTTTTGATCCAGGGTCCCGGCAGGTGCTCCCTGGCATCCCCCCACACAGCGGTGCTAACCGCGCAAAAAGCAGCCATATGACTCCCGTGCAGCTCGGCGCAGCGCCGAGATGATATGAGCCACAGAAAACCCTCGACAGCCGCAAAACAACAATAACAGCGAAATGAATGATCGAAAACATTATCAGATTGTCAGTCTTTTCTGTCTTTTTGCAGGCATACACGTTTTCTCTTAATGGAACTGAAATAAAGGACAAAAAAGCTGCAAAAGTTTCGGTGTGTCTGGAAATTTTTTAGGTCACCTCAAATGCACCTAAAAATCCCTGAATGGAATACAAATGAACGAACCATCTTTCTCGGTCTCGTGCGCTGCATTGTTTTCTCGGACCGATTTCTCCAACCGTGTTTTATGCTCGTACACAACTGAAAGAAAATGAGAACATGGGTTTCTTTGCAACGCGACATATAACATATCGATACGATCAAAGATAAAAAATTGTTATCTCGACAGTCGAAACTTGTGAAGGGTTTAAGTGAACTGAATTCTTTTTGTTCACCACTTCACGTTCACTCGGTGAATATAAAAACCATGGTGTATAAAAACATCATGTGTATATTTTCACCATCACAATCCTAGAAACTGAAAAGCTAAATACGTATATCATGATGCAAAAAACACCATGGTAAAAAACACTTCACCAACCCTGCAACTGCGCCCTGAGCGAGTCGAGCTGCTGCAGCTGTTCAGCGATCTGTTGGTCACGTTTCAGGAGAATGTGCTGCGATTCGTCGAATAAACTGTACACGTAGATGCAGAATATCACAAGAATGTAGCAGATCAGTGAGCGCCACGCGAACAATTGACTGACGAACGTTGATCGTCGCCAGCTGGCGCCACCGAAAACGCCACCGCCGCCGTCGTGACTGTGCGGATGGTGGTGATCTTTGTGCGAATGCTGGTGGAACGGCAACGACGGCGACTCCGAGCGTCGATGCATCGTTCTCTCTTCTCTTCTCGTGGCTCGGTTGTTCTCGTTCACGATGAACACGTTTTTTTGCAACTTGTGTTATAATAATAAGTTCCTGTCAATCATTTTTTCTTGTGACGACTACGATCGACAATATAACTTGTAAAATGATAGTAGTCCGGTTTCCTGAATTCGTAATTCTGATTCTGAAATGATTTCTGTTCTGGGGCGGGCGTTGTTTCAGAAATTATTATTATTTTTATTTATTATTAGAAAAAAATTGTTGTCAATTAACAAGTGTGTTTTTATGCTGAAAACAGAGGCTCGTGTACTATTCCGGCCCGCGAAATTCCGGCCCGTAGAATTCCGGCCCGAAGAATTCCGGCCCGAAGAATTCCGGCCCGGAGAATTCCGGCCCGGAGAATTTTCGCCAGCAAGAACAATATTAAACCACACGAAGTGATTTTTGGTAAATAAATAAAGTGATTTTTTATTTTTGTTTAGAACTTGCTTGCAGTGATTTGTTGTAGGTTCCTAATCCTAAGCCAAGCCTTTTTGATAAGGTAAAAGGGTCACAAATCCTGTTCATGATAAAAAAATTTATTTGTAGTTTCTTTTTTCCAAAAGGTTTCACTTTCCAAAACAGCAAACAGGACGAACATCATTGAAAATACACTGTAACATGTGAACATCGACATTTTTATTTTATTATTTCATTACCAAAATCACTTCGTGTGGTTTAATATTGTTCGTACTGGCGAAAATTCTCCGGGCCGGAATTCTCCGGGCCGGAATTCTTCGGGCCGGAATGAGCGGGCCGGAATTCTTCAGGCCGGAATTAGCGGGCCGGAATTGTACCCCCCCCCCCGAAAAAACAGAAAATAAAAAATCAAGCGCGCATGCCACAACACAGTACAGTAACCAAAACAACCAATCAGCGTGCAAAATTTATTAAATTTAAAAAATAAGTAGGTCATGGTCTTACAACGATTATAAACTTTACGCCTGCTTATGACATTCTTGAACAATTTTTATTCGCTCTTGTGTTGAACGATACTGTCGAAAAGCGAAAAGCAAATTCCCTTGAATTTCCTCTTGTTCTCCTTTTCTTTCTGTTGGTTCTCGATTATGCTCGTGCATCGTGCTCCCTCCCTCTCCCTGACCATCGAAGCAGCTGTCTTCACTCTTATGGTACCATGGAAAACCAGAAAGGAATTTCCTCTTATTCTCCTTTTCTTTCATTTTTTGATTGTGCGTGCTCGTGCAGTCGTGCTTAGGGTTGTTAAAAAAAACAAAAATCGTCATTTTTGTTTTTTTAAAAAAAAAAAAATTTTTTTTTTTTAAAAAAAAAATTTCAAAAATCAAAGTTGTGCTAAATCAATCAGGGAGTCCGAAGAACCACATATGATATGCAAGCGCCTCCCGAATGACTCCCGTATGGCGGAACTTTGCAGATTTTGTTTTGGTGACCTCAATTACCCCTTTTCCAAACCGTCACCATGCCTCTTCTTGTGTTTTGACCTCCAAAACGTCACTAATTGTCCCCAGCTAAGCTAATGCTAAAGTGAAGACAAACATACCGCCTTGAAATTCGATCAATTCTTCTGATGGTGTCGCGACGACACGACACGAAGCAGCAACCAGACAACGTAGCGCTTGCAAACGGAGCAGCGAGCACAATCGGACGCTCTGCGAGGCGAATCGTCACCTTATCTGCATCGGAAATGGTAGGCTAAGCTTTGGGACGCTCAAAAACTTCATCGCAGATGTTGTCGAAGCCTAAAATCAGTCGGTAAAACGGCCCAAAATCGACTGCTAAAGGTTTTACGAGGTATAATCAAAGAAAATTTTTGTTGAACTTTCGAAAAATTGTGCCAAAATTGAGGTTTTCAGAGCATATTAGAGGAAAATTTTTCGAATTTTTTTTTTTAAAAAAAAAAATCGGCATTTTTGTTTTTTTTTTAATCACTTTTTTTTTAAAAAAAAAAATTTTCATTTTTGTTTAACAACCCTAGTCGTGCTCTTTGCCATTTGAGAAGCGCCAGCCGCCATTGCCACGCGGCTGGGTAGGGCGTAGGGGTAGGGGTAGGGGTTGTCGATCCCGATTTCTGGCGAATTGGGGGGTCGACCAAATTCTCCAGGTTAGGGTTGTTAAACAAAAATCAAAATTTTTTAAAAAAAAGTGATTAAAAAAAACAAAAATGCCGATTAAAAAAAAATTCGAAAATTTTTTCTCTAATATGCTCTGAAAACCTCAATTTTGGCACAATTTTTCGAAAGTTCAACAAAAATTTTCTTTGATATTACCTCGTAAAACCTTTAGCAGTCGATTTTGGACCGTTTTACCGACTGATTTCAAGCTTATACAACATCTGCGATGAAGTTTTTGAGCGTCCCAAAGGTTGGCTTACCATTTCCGATGCAGATAAGCTGACGATTCGCCTCGCAATCTAAATTTGAGCGTCCAAGCTGCTCCGTTTGCAATCGTTACGTTGTCTGGTTGCCGTTTCGTGTCCTGCCGTCGCGACACATCATCAGATTTAATCGAATTTCAAGCCGGTATGTGTATTTTCACTTGGGCTGGGGACAATAAGTGACGTTTTGGGGGTCAAAACACTAGAAGAGGCATGGTAACGGTTTGGAAAAGGGGTAATTGAGGTCACCAAAACAAAATCTCCAAAGTTCCGCCATACGGGAGTCATTCCGGAGGCGCTTGCATATCATATGTGGTTCTTCGAACTCCCTGATTGATTTGGCACAACTTTGATTTTTGAAATTTAAAAAAAAAATTCTTTAAAAAAACAAAAATGACGATTTTAGTTTTTTTTAACAACCCTACTCCAGGTAAGTGATGGATTAATTGATAAACTTTGATTTATTGACTGATTGTGAGTAGCTCGTAGCTGACGAAATTTTGGGGCGGGGCGGGGGGAGGCAAGTGGACCAGCCCCTAAAAAACAAATGGTCGACCGAAATTGAAATTTGGGTTTTGGGGGTGTCGTCGACTGTCGACCCCAAAATCGTAGGGAATGATAGGGGTTCCGAGGTGACAAGATTTTTTGGGAGGGGGTGGGGGTAAAATTTGAAGTGATCAACCTGAAAATCTAACTGATACGCGCAAGTAGCACTTTTTTGGGTCAAATTGGCGAAGTTTTTTGTCAAAAAAGACGAAAATAACTTGTTTCATTGTGCAAATGATAAGATAAGCGAAAAAAGACGATTTGCAATGCGTTTTTGAATGGGTTTGCAGTGGTTTGCAATTTTGCAGTGGTTTCTGACTGAATATAGATATAATATGTCGTTGTGTCCGATTTATGTCGAAAATGGAACAGTGGCCAATTTTACAAAACGTGGTGGGAGTTTAAAAAAATTCTGAATTAGCTTAGCCAGCAGTTGCTGTCTTGCATTGCCGCCGCGGGTTGGGTGAGTTCGGGAGTTTTGTTGTAAATCGCACTGCCCCCAGAGCCAGACAGACTCATGTCCTACGGGAGCTTGACAGCTTTATTGTCGATAACCAGTCAGTGCAGACTGACTGAACGGTGAAATTAACTCACTCTCAATCTCCGCAGACGACTGAAACGTGACGTGAACTTAAAATTAAAGATCAAACAAGATGATTAACTCAAAACTCTCTTCCAAACAGATGCAACTGGGTTTTTCCATCGTACGATCGTGAGTCGTCGTGCGTGACGGCATTCTGTGAACGGTCTGCGACTAAATTCAAGGTTTATTCTGCTGCAACCGCTGGGCATGTTATGAAAACAACAAGAAGGAACAAAAATAGTTTGTTCATTTGAATGCTGACAAAATCGTTCAGCTCAAAAACGCTTTCTATTATGCGAAACTGACAATAGTTCAACGGACAGTCAGTGGGAGTGCTGCCTATCCACAAAGAAAATGGTTGCTTTATGAAATCTCCATCTGCAGTCGGTCTGTCATTTTTCACCGTTCACATCAGATCAGAGCAGTGGTCAGTTTCATAAAAGTGAGTGGTGTTTGAAAAGTGAGGAGTTTCGAGCTTGTACTCCAGGCCACAGTTCCATTGTGTTGGTTGAAATCAATGAAACACAACATCCTGACTTATTTTGGCAGGCGGTCAACCAAGGCCTGGTCAAAGCGGGCCCGGTAAAAATTGGCCCACCAAATTTCATCAGCGATAGGGTTAGAGATGTCAAGAAAAAAAAATTTTCTATTTTTTTTTCTTTAAAAAAAATTTTTAAATTTTTTTTTTTAAATGAAAGTTGTTCAGAGTTTTTCAGGGAGTCCGAATATCATCATCTGAGGAGCCACCGACTTACCATATGCCCCCCACCCCTATGGGAGGAGGGTGAAAATTTCAGACTTGGTTTCGGCGACCCCATTTTCCCCACCGACGTCATCACGTCTCGTGTTTTGCCTCTCAATTCACCTCCTATAACATGGAAACAAGTTCCACAACAAACCGGTGTGATCATGCTGACGACACGAGGCGAAACAGCAACGAGCAACCAACGAAGTTACGCTTGCAGTGGCAGACAGTGCAATTTCCACCTTTCGAGATCCTGAAAAAACGATGCGTAAATGTGAGTTCTCTGCTTCTATCTCACCTTAGCGACATCGGAATTTGTTGAACTAGCCTTTGCGACGCTCAAGTACTTCAGTGCGCGAGTCGATCATCACTCACCAAGGCTGAAAACAGTCGATAAATCAATCCAGAATACCACCTGCAGCGTTGAAGACTAAGTGACAAGGTAAAGTCAAAGAAAATTTTTGTTGAACTTTCGAAAAATTATGCCAAAAACGGCATTTTCAGGGCACATTAAAGAAAAAATTTCAAAAATTTTTAATAAAAAAAATGCTCATTTTTTTACTTTAAAAAAAAATTAAAAATTTTTTTTTTTTTGACCCTTACATCTCTAGATAGGGTGTTTTAGTTTTAACAGTTAGACCTCAACAAGTCCTGCTTAATAGTTGAATCCTTGACCCAAAACACTCATCGA
>JASANC010005231.1:0-29264 GCA_030248135.1 Theristus sp. LFF4_11
ACAGTGGGTGGCCCAAGCCGCACTGCATCTGGCGTGAGGCACCCCCTTGGAGTGTCTACTCTAGGGTTCAGTGCCGATAATCCTAGTAACACACTCCCCCCGAAGAGTAGGTCTCTGAGGGGGAATTTACATTACACAAGGCCATATTCCTCCTTTTATATGCGTCTCCCGCATTTTTAGATAATTGTTTTGTGGTCAACTAACATAAAAAAGTTGGGTTTCGTTATTAGCAGCGGCAGAGAAGCTGCACTTGGCGTTCCGCAAAACTCCGCCAGTTCTCATTGATGACGACACATTGCACGATTACATCGGCGCTGTACAAACGGGCTCACACGTTCTACTCACATATGACCTGGATGCTTGGGCGTTCACAAACCAATGGTCCGTTGATTTTACAGTGCCAGCCAGAATTGATGTCGCACTTAGATAGCGATGGAGCTCTGTGGAGCTCCATGGAACTCCACAGCAGCCCTGTTTGTTTTCATGGGATGGGCCGTGTATGCGCGCTTATTTTTCTTGAATTTTTTCTTGCGAAAGTTGTTGAATTCAACGGCTCTCGCAACCTTTTCGGTATGCATACATGTGCTACCGTATTACCTCTATTAAACCCCCCCCCCAAAATTAACCCCCCCCCCCCTCCAAAAAAATAAACCCCCACCCCCTCGACAAGTTTCCAAATAATCCCCCCCCCAAAAATAATCCCCCATGGGGGATTATTGAAACCTGTTTGAAACACATACCCAGCGAATTCAGTGGCTGGTTGCAGTGAAAATGATGAAATTGTGCTACCAAAGGCCCCAAATGGATGAGTTAATGGTAATTTCATTACAAAAGGCTGTTGTAAAAGGAAATTTCTATGTAGAATAGAAGTTTTTGCGACTTCCTTCCTGCCATGGAAGGTATTTTTGCCATTTTGCCCACTCCTAAAAATGGTTTCCAAATAACCCCCCCCAAAAATAAAGCCCCCCCCAAAAATAAACCCCCACCCCCAGAAGTCGCTGAAGAAATAAACCCCCATGGGGGTTTATTAGAGGTAATACGGTAAATCCCGCCCTCTCCTATACTTTTTGTGTGGCAAAACTGCGAGCTCCATTAAGCTCAAAAGAGCTCAATTGCACTCAAATGCGACATAACTGGAACTGTAGGTGTACCGTGTTTTTCCGCGCGTGAGTGAGTGCGTTCGTGTGTGCAAGGGTGCATGAAGGAGTGCGTGAATGCGTTCGCGCGTTCGTCCGTACGTACATTCAAGCGTGCATGCGTGCGGTCGTGCACGCGTCTGAGCATGCGTCCGTACGTCCGTGCGTGCAGTGTAATCCAGAACATTCGCGTTTTTGCAGGTGTGGCCTACGTTTTTTTCGACTTGAAGAATGGCCACTCGAAATGAATGTGCTGTTTCTGTCAAAAGAACTGCCTCCATCTATTGTGAACCGCATCAACAGAGCAATCGTCTTTACTGGAGAGTACATGAGCACCGTTTTGGTGAGCTCTGTTGCCTTTTTATCGGAGTTTCCTGCTTTTTTCCGAAATAAAATGGATGGATGGATTTTTATCCGCGAAATGACCGTGATTTTCAAGCAGGGGCTTGTTAGTTACACTGTGAACACTCAACAGCTGCTGCATAAGCAAATCATCGTGCTGCACATGCAAAATCGTGCAAGATGCTCATTTTGTTGAATAGTTATTCTCATTAGCAGAGTAGTAGTATTTATTCACAATTCACTGCAGTTTACAGTTTATAAACTTGTCATTCAGGGACGCTATAACAACTTTCATGGAATGGAAAAGTCGAAGTGTACAGGTATCTCGATGAACGGTGCCAACAGCGTGAACAAGTGGAGCTACGAAAGCAAACAGATCAAAATGTTGCAGGTTCTTGGTGTTTTTCTCGTCTTGACCGTGGGCTATTCCATTTCAGTGCTGCTGTTGTTGCTGGAGTTTTTCTGTCGTCAGTACCAACTTTTATGCACGGAAATTCTCGGAATTTTTATTGATTTTATTGATTCGAGACTAAGAAATGTGCAATCGCCAACATTAGTCGTTCGCAATTGCGAAAAATCCACGCGTTTACGCCGGCGAATAGAACTGCTCGAAGTGGAGATTTCTGATCTGCGAGCGGAACTTGCTAAATTGTGAATGTGAACAATATACAGTGTCCACAATAAATGAAGTGACGCATGTGATGTGGAAATGCGAAAGGATGCGAACACCCACACCCGCAAGCGAGCGCACAAAACGATGCACAACTGCGTGGTAGTAAAGGCCCGTTCATACCAGACGTATGCAGACGTACGTCAGGTACGAACGGTAGTATGCAATATCACGAGGTCTAAAGTGACGTGACGTGCCGTACATCCATACGGCCATATGAACGGTAGTATACAATAACACGGGGCCTAAAGTGACGTGACGTGCCGTGCCGTGCTGTGCCGTATGCGCATACGTCAGGTATAAACGGGCCTTAACGGATAAGAGAGGCGCGAAAGGTTGCTGATTATCGTCAAAGAACAAATGAGAAGATTGGTAGAATGTTTATCAAAATCTGATGACATTATGCAAATTATTTATTGCGGGCACTGTAGCTATCTGTTCAACACACTGTTCAATGATGAAAAAATAAGAATGTTTCCACAACTGTTTTTGATGTTCTCACGTACTTTGTACAGTGCTGCTTTTTTGCTGTGTTTTTTGGAAACACGTGTGAACATACCGTATTACCTCTATTAAACCCCCCCCCCCAAAATTAAACCCCCCCCCCAAAAATAAACCCCCACCCCCTCGACAAGTTTCCAAATAATCCCCCCCCCCAAAAATAATCCCCCATGGGGGATTATTGGAAACCTGTTTGAAACACATACCCAGAAAAACATACACATAAACAGTGAATTCAGTGGCTGGTTGCAGTGAAAATGATGAAATTGTGCTACCAAAGGCCCCAAATGTATGAGTTAATGGTAATTTCATTACAAAAGGCTGTTGTAAAAGGAAATATCTATGTAGAGTAGAAGTTTCTGCGACTTCCTTCCTGCCATGGAAGGTATTTTTGCCATTTTGCCCACCCCTAAAAATGGTTTCCAAATAACCCCCCCCCCCAAAAATAAACCCCCACCCCCAGAAGTCGCTGAAGAAATAAACCCCCATGGGGGTTTATTAGAGGTAATACGGTATGCCGGAGAAACATGTGTGGCGTGGTAAATAAAAACAGTTTCAACAATAATTCGTGGGTGGAAAAGGCGTATTTTTCTCATCAAGTTGGCAATTTATGTGCTGTTGTTGTTTTTTTGCTTTCTGTCTGTGTCTTTGCCAAACAAAAAATAAACATAGTTTTTGCAAAAGCACCAAACTTTTACAACAGCAGGCTCTCTTAAACCCTTTAAAACTGTTAAACTGTAAGGCCCGTTCATACTGACGTTTGCCGCACGGCACGTTAGGTCTTGTGTTATCGCATACTACCACCGTTTATGGAAACGTGTCTTTGACATACGTCGACGTACGTCAGTCAGTATGAACAAGCTTTCACACACTGCAGTCTTCCCATCCAATAAGCATGTAAGAATTGAAAGAATTGACGCCGAAAAAGCGACATGCTTTGAGAATGGTCGTTATTTGACAATTCTTGTTGATAGCTATCGAGTGCAATTGATCAACAAGTTTACAGAGCAGCTGCTCTCACTGTGTTGTCTTGTGGCTACAGTTGACCTTGGCCTCCAATTACTGAAAGATAATTCAGTTCGGTGGAATCAGTGGGTTTCAAGTAAAACGCGATAAAATTGAAAAAAGTTAGCCGAACTGAATGTGCAACTGAAATGTGGGCGGTTGAGAAACAGTGAACAAAGCCAGTGATCGAATTGACTTACTTTGTCTGAACATTCTGAAAAATAATGAGCGAAAAAGAAACAGGAACGAATCGAACGCCTGATATGTTGGATGATCAAGCATTCTTCGGTTGGCACATAAAGGTTAAAAAAGTTTTTTTACGAAAAGCAAATAACTATTCCTGTTGTCGCGCTGGAAACGTTGGACTGAAACTCCATCCACACATTTTATTTCGCAAAAAGCAGGAAACTCCTGTAAAAAGTTGTTCCAATAAGCATATCAGCCGATTTTTTTCGAAAACATCTCGTCTTTGTGGTGTCCAGCTGTGCATGTTCATTCTGTTGATCGTCGAGCATCCGCTGGTGGCGCTCTCGATTTCGCCGTTGTTCATTTCGCAACCGCGACTTGCCTGCTACGCGCTTGTGTTGGCCGAATCGGGCGTCGTCGTCTGCGTCGCGTTTGCCGTGCGAGCGCTGCATCTCGATCGACCGAAGTTGTTCGACTGCTATAAATTGATGCTCGTTGGTTTCACCAGTTTTTTTTCTCAATTTTTTTCGTGAAATTTCGATGAAAAAAATCGAATAATGGACGATAAAAAGGGGAATATGTTCTAAAAAATAAATGTGAATGTTTTGTTTCCAGCTGGTCAGAACAATATTTTTGCTGATCATGCTACTCGCGACAGCGCTGTTGCATTTCATGATCTTTAAAAGTAACCTTTGGTCACAGCAGAGCGAAAACGTTGACGATGACGTATTCCAATGGCGGTAAGTGAGCGACAAAGGAACAGCAATCCATCGGCTATTGATTCAAAACTGAAATTACGTCATATGGTCAAAACATGTACAGGGTGGGCCAAAAAAAGGTTCCATTTTCAAACTGCTGTCACTGGCTGGTGTTTCAATATTATGAGCTGAAATTTTCAGCATTGATAAAACATGTGATGCCATTTTTCTGACAAAATTTTTATCCAAGTTGGTCAAGTAGATTCAGTTTTACAGCACAATGTTTAAAAATTCCCAAATTTTCAAAAAAAACGGATTTTTAACCAAGAATTTCACAACGAATCATTGCTCATAGTCATCCAAATCATCATGAAGGTTCTCGTCCGACAGCGGCTGGATTGAATTTTACGCGAAACTGGCAAGTCACTGCAGAAAAACATTTAGATTGCTCCCACCAGATAGCACACCAGACCCGTTGTTCTGCTGTCCACTTAACCATGACGAAACTGCAGAAAACTGAAACTGAAACACTGTTTTTATTCAAACCGCAGAAAAACTTTTCAAAAGAAACAAATTAACAGACAGAGTAACACACAAAACAAAAAGTCAACTGAACAATTCTTTCTGTCGCAGTCGCATGCATGGCTGCTGACTCGAGTCCGTTGTGAAACATCAGAATTTCGCTCGAGCTGCTCAAATGCAATGCAAGTGTGAGACCTTTCCACTCTGAGCGCATGATTTGAACTATCAAGACCCCGGGTATCCAAAAAGACCCATTTGTCACCTTCGCAACAGTTTCAAAATTAATTCACGCATCTTGATACTAATTTTTTCTTGCACTCATTTCACTCAATTTGTTGATTTTTCGAGATTTTTAGAAAATCTGCCACAGTGAGTGCCAGGAATTATATATCGAGAAAAAAATTTTGTCAGTAAAATGGCATCACATGTTTAATCAATGCTGAAAATTTCGGCTCATAATATTAAAACACCAGCCAGTGACAGCAGTTTGAAATTGGAACCTTTTTTTTGGCCCACCCTGTACTTTGGCTGATCCCTTTTGACCTATCAGCAACAAAAAACCTTGGAAAAGTCTTTAAAAACAACAATAACACCGTTTGTTTCGCCAGTATTTCCGCCGACCCGAGCGATCAATTCAGTCACAAGTTTCGTGTCGGCGTGTCATTGCTGCTGAGTGCGTTCACGTGCATTCTCGAGCTGTGGTTCACCATGTATGCGTGGACGCTAACCAACCGCTGCGTCGCCTACATGCATCAGTGCTGTCTGCTACTGCTACCGGCAACAAATGTTTGCGGCGTCGTGCTAATCAAACCAAGACTGTTGAAGACGAAAGTTGTAGAGCAAGAAGCTGAACAAAATGCTGCAATTGAAAAACGGATAAACGGTGTTTTTGTTTTGGACATGGCTCATTGTAATGATCTCGATTATCCCTAATAAGGCTTTCATTTGTTGTTTATTTTTTTCAAATCACAGGGTTCAAAGTTCAAACTCCAAAAACCGGGGGTTGTATTGCTTTTTTCTCATTTTAATCGGTTTTTGAACAAACCAAAAAAAAACAAAGGAACGTCGTAAATTTGTCTATTTTATTTTAGGAGTGAGTAGAACCATTTCTTTTTTGTTTCCAGTGATTCAACCAGAACATTCTTCCACTTGAACTGCAGCATTTCGGTTTTTGGCGGACACCTCAAGCGATCCATCATTGTGGTAGCAGTAACGGGTCCTCGAGAATGACTCGTTTCTGAACTTCAGCCTCTTCTGCGGCCAACTACAAAGGTCGGCTGTATAGTTGCCATGCTAACCGTAAATTACCGTGGATCGCAAGCGGTACGGTAATTTTTTACCGTATCGTGACCGTACCGCTCGATTTTTTAAAAATACAGGTTCATACGGCCATGCCACGAACACATGTCAATTAAGTTTTTCAAGAAGTTTTTTCTTGCACGTACAGACATGAATCTAATGTACAAAAGTATGAACAAAAATTGCATGGTAATAGAAGCACTATGCATGCGCGGAACCATTGTAGAAAAAAAGTTGTTCGTTATCGACTAAAAAATTAGTTGATCAACACAAAAAGTTGTCTATCCCGTGAACACAACAGTTTGGCTCAAAACAAATTTGTTGATATTAAGCAAGTTATTGAGTAGACTGTTGAGTAACAACAGGTTCTTCTGGCCACGCTAAAAAAAAGTTCCATACTTGACTCACTTCCCATCAAACTGTGTGAACGTGAAATCTGTGCGTTTCTTGAGCACCCAATTTCTGGGTTGGTGAGCACTCAGATTTCAGTTTTACGCAAAAATGGTACCACGTTTGGTATGGTAACATGTTTAGGACCAAGTTTCGAACCTATTTTCAGCGTGTGTAATGTCATGTGGTTCGATCGTTTTTATAATTTTCATTTTCGACATCTGCCCACTTCCACCTGTTTACTTCGATTGTGAGCGGACAACTCAAAATCGCCGATAAACTGTGGATCAACGACCCAAGTTGGCTTTCGAATCTGAGAAATGTGGTTGTGGTTTAGAAATTCAGATGCGTCGTTTATCAAATCATCTTCCGCCGTCCAGGGCCCAGCTGCATTGTCCGAAGGCAACACCAAGATCCTTGCACCCTCGCACCGCTGAAAAGTGAAGGAAGCATCAACATCAACTCCAAAACCGATATCATCAAAATTTTGAACAAAAATTTGTTCGTCGAAACCGTCGAAAAACACGGAATCGTCGCGTCCGTGGCGTAGCGGTAGAACTTCGGCCTACAGTTCTGTAGGTACCGGGTTCGAACCTCGCTGTGGACAAGACATACTCGTGGAAAATTAGAGTGACCAATGAACATCTAATGGTCTATTCCCTCCTGAGCCGAGGGTAAAATTGGGCTCGGGGCAGTATTGCCCGTCTCCGCCGGAGTTTGGTACCTTCGGGTTTCCGGAACCGGCGCGCGTATAATTAAAAAAAAATTTTAAAAAAAACTTTTGCCCGTGCGTGATCGAATAATTTATTGCGTTTTCCACTGAAAGAAGACACCCAATGACATGTGTACTATGGCATTCACTAAAAGCACCCACTGTACCCCGTTGCATTTGTGATCGAACCAAACGTAGAAAAAACGCAGCGTTTGTTCGTTCCACTGTTTGTTCGCTCGTTTAATGAAGTAGTAAAGATCGAACGTGCCATTTGTACTGGTCTTTGAAGTCGAGTGCAGAACGACTGAAAATGATCGAAACATGTGTTCAACTCAGGAATATCGAAAAACAATATTGAGAGAATACACTGTATCATCTGTAGTCCCGAAACTCAATGCGCGCACATATTTGTTCATGCGCGGTAAACAGTTTCATGCATGAATGACGCGGGAATTTAAAGTTGGTAAAGTGATCCAAGTTTTGTTCATTGTCTACTTGTTAAAATATTCTGTCTGACAGCCGAAACCTGCACGGCCGTAGACCTCCCGTAGTCGAATGAGTTGTATCCTAGACGATCCCATGATTCACACCCACACACGACACTGAGAACGCCAACTGAAGAAATTTGTTCAGTACGGTATAGCCGATTAAACATGGCAGTTTTTTCAGGGTGCAAGGAGCGCGCGAAATTTGAATGAAAGAAAAAGACGTTCAGAAACCCAATTCAAATGTGACATACCGTATTTCTCAAAATAAATAGGTTATTCGTGCTATTCTGTTCATTCTTTATACATTGCACACTCGATTGGCGAATATCTTACTTAGCATCAATGGGAAAGGCAACTCCTAGTCTGCGACTAATCTTGCCTTGAATGAGACTGCCTTATTTATTCGGCCATACTATACTGTAGGCGGTCTCAGACTCTCAGTCTGTGTGCATACAATGTACACTGCCTCACGCACATTGATCGTCCCTCAATTGCGTTGCGATATTGGCCATTCCTGTGCCGTTACATAACAGTCGTCCTGTGACACGCTTCGCTAGACCACTCGATACAACACCTGGAATTGAAATCAGCCCGACTTTTCAGCGATGTGTTCTTACAGGGTGGTTGTCGCAAAAATATGAACGGCTCTCGTTTCTGTCCAATGTGGTTCGATATAGTTTCTTTAAAGATGAAAAAATTGCCAACACGTTCGTTGTGTTAAATATTAAAATATTTGCGGTTAACGCTGTTAACGGTGATGAATGTAAATTTTGTGTTTGGCTTTTGTCTAAAGAACAGCAAAATAAAAAAGCAACATACTGACAGCACCAACAACCAACAATGCTGCAGCGATAAAGTTTCGACAATAATTGACTGAAGTCATGATGATGATTTTTATTTCGGCAGCTAAAGTCCTAATCACAGTCTGACGTTAAAACAACCTGCGTTGTTGCGGTCGGCTTATGGTCAGCTAGCAGTTGTAGTATTTTCTGAACGATTTGTTAAATACTGACTTTGAACGCGAACGCACCGACGTCTGTATTATCTAAAAATGCGGGAGACGCATATAAAAGGAGGAATATGGCCTTGTGTAAGCAGTGAAAGACTTGGCTCGACAACCTTTTCAAGTCTCTGATGTGGTACACACGGATACAAGTACATAAGAGTCATATTTTTGCGCCGCGTTTGTTGTTTACAAGCTTGTTGAAAAGCGTAAAAATTTTGAAGTTATCTAGATATTTTTCAATTGTCCTCTTCAGTTTAGTCTAAAATCACATCATGTGCGAAATTCTGAACAGCATGGCCGAATAAATGAGGCAGTCCGTCAAGGCGGGATTAGTCGCTGACTAGGAGTTGTCTTTTTCAAAAATGCCAACATAATTTCCAATCATGTGTGCAAGGGAGAAAGAATAAACAGAATAATACGGATAATCCATTAGCTTAAAAAACGCGTCAAATTTGGCATACAATTTGGTTTCTGAACTTCTTTCTCTTTTATTCAAAATTCGCGCGCTCCTTGCACCCTGAAAAAAGCTGCCATGTTTAATCGGCTATACTGTAAATTCTGTGCAAAAAACAGAAACATCAGAGATTGCAAAACATTGCTGCATGTAGCTTTATCGTTGTTGCTAACGTACGCACCGCTGTGCATACAGCAGCACCAGTGCAAAAAGTGTTGTCTTCCGTTGATTTTCACCCTTTTTACCAAACTCTTGTGCCAGGATAAACCGGTGAGTCACTGCCACAGAAGGAGACCTTGCGTTCCCAATGCCTCTGCGATACACTTTGTGCAAACCAGTGTCAGCGATCTAAAGTCTGATCGTCATTTTAGTGGTTTTAGAGGTCGCTAAATGCTAGAAAAAGGCAAATGTGAAAGTTTCATTTGTCTACAATGTACGAGGGTTGCCACTTGCAATCTAAATAAAAAATAAACGGCGCAAAAATATGACTCTTATGTACTTGTATCCGTGTGTACCACATCAGAGACTTGAAAAGGTTGTCGAGCCAAGTCTTTCACTGCTTACACAAGGCCATATTCCTCCTTTTATATGCGTCTCCCGCATTTTTAGATAATATTCTGACTTTTACATAAGCCCCGAAGGTCGGACCAAAATCACAATACGTTGGGCACACAACTCAGGTTTTTCATTTTTCGTTTTTAGGCCAATTTCGTCTATGCTATTTCTACGGCCGATTCGCCCAAAATCGTCACGATTCAGTACCTAGAAATTGCTCACATAAGAAAACTGACCCAAAAGCCGTGATCGGCGCAATGAATTACCATAGAAAACACCGACTTCTTGTTTTTCATTTCTGGACCGGTTTCACTAAATTCCACGGCCGATTCGCCCGAAATCGTCACGATTCGGTATCTAGAGTTGCTCACATGAAAAAACTATCACAAAATCCGTGATCAGTGTATTTAATAACCATGGAAAACACCGTTTTTTTTGTTTTTCATTTCTGGACCAATTTCGCCAATTTCCACGGCCGATTCGCCCGAAATCGTCACGATTCAGTATCTAGAGTTGCTCACATAAAAAAACTAACACAAAATCCGTGATCAGCGCATTGAATTACCCTGGAAAACATCCTTTTCTTATTTTTCGTTTCTGGGCCGATTTCGCCAATTTCCACGGCCGATTCGCCCGAAATCGTCACGATTCAGTATCTAGAGTTGCTCACGTAAGAAAACTAACCCAAAATCCGTAATCAGCGCATTGAATTACCCTGGAAAACACCCTTTTCTTGTTTTTCGTTTCTGGACCGATTTCGCCAATTTCGACGGCCGATTCGCCCGAAATCGTCACGATTCGGTATCTAGAGTTGCTCACGTAAGAAAACTAACCCAAAATCCGTGATCAGCGCATTGAATTACCCTGGAAAACAATCTTTTCTTGTTTTTCGTTTCTGGACCGATTTCGCCAATTTCGACGGCCGATTCGCCCGAAATCGTCACGATTCAGCATCTAGAGTTGCTCACGTAAGAAAACTAACCCAAAATCCGTGATCAGCGCATTGAATTACTACGGACTAGACTTTTTTCCTACTATTTTTCGCAGCTCAGACAAAATTTGTAAGAGTGAAAAACTGATACCCAGTCAAAATGCTACGAACTTTCAAAGAATGCACAATTTTGACTCAAAAAAGTGCCCGGGCAAAAAAAATAACTAAATTTTCAAAAAATACGGATGAAATTACCCTAGGAAACATTTTTGTTCAACTGTGAAAGTGTCCCAGCTAAAAATTGAAAGGGCGAACACTTAAAACCAGGTGAAAACCCTCCGAACAATTAAAAATGCCCAATTTTTACCCAAAAACAGGGTCGGGGTAAAAAATTAACTCAATTTTCAAAATCTCCGGGTGGAATTACCCCAGGGAACATTTTTGTTCGACTGTGAAAGTGTCGCAGGCAAAAATTGAAAGGGCGAACACATGTTGATTACATACCTGAAAAAAAAAGGACAAAGGGAAAGAAGTAACACTGTTTTCAGAATAGGTTTTTCGTGTCTACAGCGTATGAAAAGTAGTCGGATAAAAATTTTTTCGCGGCTCCAAGCACAACTTTGGGTGTTCGTTTCGTGTGCACGGAACCAAGTTTGTGGCTTATACTATGCTCGCAGGACGCAGCGAGCAAATTTGAAAAAAGCGCGCGAGGGGATAACGGCTCATATTATGCGTGATGCGCTCTCCGCTCGCTACGCTCGCTCGCGCATCCGCATGATTAGCGAGAGCCCACTCTTCAAATCATCGTATCGAAAACACGTACCATGATTTCGCGATCACGTTGCAGGCAACTCACAGACGCAAGTTTAACACGTTAGTTCAGCTTAGCACGCAAGTTTTAACATGTGGCCATGTTATCGGGTATCTGAAAAACGGTCGTGTGATGTGGTACTGACCAACACCTCCGCTCCAATTGTTTAACAATATTATATCGCACAACTCCATTGTAGACCTATAACATACGCCAATCAACAAGATATCATCTCATGGCCTACCGACTGAAAAACATGTTCTAAGTTGCAAAAAAAAAACAATTTCTGAAACGATATTTCAATTCAGTTAAGTAATTTCAAAGCTAAAAATTGACTCTAGAAGTCATCCAAATCGAAAAACATGGAGTACGTCGGTCAAAATGACCAAATAATGACATTTACCTAAGCACACAAAGAAGTTGGGAGGACAATTTGGTTTGAACTTTCAAAAAATTATGTCATAAATCGAATTTTCAAATTTTTTTAAAGTTTAAAAAAAATCCAAATTAAAAAAAAATTAAAAAAAAAATTTCAAAGCCATTAACCCTAGTCATGGCCCCCCATTTAACGTAACACTAGACACGATTTGTTCGTTCGCTATCGACTCTCACTCTTTTAAATTTTTTTTTTTTACCCCAGCTCTCACCTCTGTGGGGATTTTTTTTTTTTAGCCATCAGCGATCGTGTCGTTTTTGCTCGTTTGAGTTTCCGATACGAGTGGAAAATTGATGAGATTGTTTAGCTGAGTTTATGAACGCACCGACAATCCGTAAACATGATGTCTTGAAAAACAAAGAAATGAAAGAGTTGTTTTCGTCAGGACCGTGTGCACACGTGCGCCAGTTGATGGTGAGCTTGAAAAAAATCAAAAGAAGAAGAAGGATAACAACCGGTTAAAAAAGTAAATAACGACATCAACAAAAAAAAAACCGAAAAATCCGCTATACGGAGGCTGGCGGCGCTTCTTTTTTAAAACGCACACGCGCACGGGCATCGGCATGCTCATGCTCATGATCCACTGCGCGCGTGCAGTACCGAAGACGAGGGGGGGTGGGGGGGGGTCCACCCCCCTGGGCGCCCGAGAGCTGCGCGTGGGGGGGTGGGGGGGGTCACGCGACACCCACCCCCCAAAACCTGACACTGGACCATCCACACCCCCCCTCGAAATTTGCTAGACACCCCCCACCCCCCCCCCCCCCCTAGATGGACCTAAGTAACAGTGACACCCCCCCAAAAATTTTTCGGACCACCCAAAAATCATGAATTTTTGCTCAAAAATCATGATTTTTTGTCTTTAAAGACCATAATATAAGCTAAATATATGATAACTTGACATTCTTCATTGTAATTTCAAAAATTTTGCAGCAAAATTTAGCGTTTTTCCTTCAAAATTTAAGCGAAAAAATCTCATGGGTGGGGTGGGGGGTGTGCACCCCCCCCCCCAGAAAATTTTCTACAATAGTGCACCCCCCCCATGGCCCACGCCTGGGAGGGGTGTCACTGTACCATGACTGTCACCCCCCACTGAAAAATTTTCGGCACCCCCCCCCACGTGACGACACCCCCCCCCTCGAAAATTTGCTTTCGCCTTCGGTACTGCGCGCGTGCACACGCTCCGAAAAGAATTTTTTTTTAATTTAAAAAAAAATTCAAACACTACTCCCACACCCGCTCCCGCCCGCTACGATTTTGGTTCGACACCCGACCCCCCCCCCCCCATCAGTAGCGAAAGTGCGGGGGGGGGGGTGGGGGGGTCCACCCCATCCTCAGCCGAAAATCCTGCCCGTGCACGGGCAGATACCCGTGTAACCCCTCCCCTCCTTTACCTCGACACGGGTACTAGACTCTCCCCCCACCTAGGGTTGTTAAACAAAAATAAAATTTTTTTTTTAAAAAAAGTGATTAAAAAAAACAAAAATGCCGATTTAAAAAAAAAATCGAAAAATTTTCCTCTAATATGCTCTGAAAACCTCAATTTTGGCAAAATTTTTCGAAAGTTCAACAAAAATTTTCTTTGATTATACCTCGTAAAACCTTTAGCAGTCGATTTTGGGCCGTTTTACCGACTGATTTTAGGCTACGACAACATCTGCGATGAAGTTTTTGAGCGTCCCAAAGCTTGGCCTACCATTTCCGATGCAGATAAGGTGACGATTCGCCTCGCAGAGCGTCCGATTGTGCTCGCTGCTCCGTTTGCAAGCGCTACGTTGAGGAGTCTGCGACAATTAGTGACGTTTTGGAGGTCAAAACACAAGAAGAGGCATGGTGACGGTTTGGAAAAGGGGTAATTGAGGTCACCAAAACAAAATCTGCAAAGTTCCGTCATATGGGAGTCATTCGGGAGGCGCTTGCATATCATATGTGGTTCTTCGGACTCCCTGATTGATTTAGCACAACTTTGATTTTTGAAATTTAAAAAAAAAATTTTTTTTTTTAAAAACAAAAATGACGATTTTTTTTAACAACCCTACCCCCACCCCCCTCCGCGAGAAAACACGGGATCGCACGGTCGCACCCCCCCCTCACGGTGGTCAATCTCATCTCAATTTTTTCCAAAAATATTTAATTTTTTTAAATTCAATTTAATTATACGCGTAACGCGTGGCGGTTCCGTAATAGCGTAATTTTTGCATTTTTCTTGACGTTTGTGTCTGTCCCTGCATAGATTTTGTTGTTTCTGACCAAACAAGCAGCTTGTTTGCACAAAATATTCTGTATTTTACAAGAATTTCTGTGTTTTTCTAAGGCAAAAATTTGGTATTACCCGTGCGATCCCGTGCACCCCCTCACGAAATTTTTCTGCCTGTGCACCCCCCCCCCCTCAGGAAAATTTGCTGCCCGTGCACCCCCCCCTCACCGAGAAGGCACCTGACCCCCCCCCTCTAAAATTTGGCAAACACCCCCCCCCCCCTCACCCAAGGTCCCGCTTTCGCTACTGCCCCCCATGGCCCATAGTTGTTCTAGGGCTAGGGGGGGGGGGGGCTGGGGGGGCCGCCCCCCCAAAAAAATTTTCGAATCTATCTCTATAAAACAGGTTTTTTCGGCTCAGCTATTATCTATCTGAAAAAAATTTTTAGCCAGCTATCTATCTGAAAATTTTTGTCTTCGAAGCAGTACCGTGGGCCCAAAACAATTTTCGAAGGGGGGGGGTATGGTGCCGTGGGGGGGGGGGGGGGTGCCGACCAAAAAGTGAGGAGGGGGGGTCCAACCAGTACCGTGGGCGAGGGGGGGGGGGGGGGTACACCCCCAGAGCACCAGAGACCGTCGGGTGGGGGGGAGTGGGGGGCACCGTGCCACCCCCAAAAACCGGGCACCCCCCATCGGACCCCCCCCTCGAAAATTAGGCCGACACCCCCACACACCCCCATGAAATGTTGTCTGGCGGACACCCCCCCCAAAATTTTCCGTACACCCAAAAATTTTTTTCGAAAATCATGATTTTTTGTCTATAAAGTCCATAATATAAGCTGAATATATGATAACTTGACCATCTTCATTGTAATTTCAAAGATTTTGCAGCAAAATTTAGCGTTTTTCCTTCAAAATTTAAGCGAAAAAATATCATTCAGAAAATTTTGAAAAAATGCACCTCCCCCATGGGAGACCCCTATGGGGGGGGTCCCACGTTACCATAGGTTGGACCCCCCCTCACTTTTTGGTCGGCACCCCCCCCCCCCCCCCCCGCCCCAAACCCCCCCCCTTCGAAAATTGTTTTGGGCCCACGGTACTGGGTCCAACCTATGGTAACGTGGGACCCCCCCCCCATGGGGATCCCATGGGGGGGTGCATTTTTTCAAAATTTTCTGTGGGGGGGTCCCCACCCCCCCCACCCCCCATGATATTTTTTTCGCTTAAATTTTGAAGGAAAAACGCTAAATTTTGCTGCAAAATCTTTGAAATTACAATGAAGATGGTCAAGTTATCATATAGTCAGCTTATATTATGGACTTTATAGACAAAAAATCATGATTTTCGAAAAAAAATTTGGGCGTACGGAAAATTTTGGGGGGGGGGTCTCCGCCAGACAAAATTTCATGGGGGGTGTGGGGGGGTGTCGGCCAAATTTTCGAGGGGGGGGTCCAGTACCGTGGGCCCAAACAAATTTTCGAAGGGGGGGTATGGTGCCGAGGCCGTGGGGGGGGGGGTGCCGACCCCCCCCCCAAAAAGTGAGGGGGGTCCAACCTATGGTAACGTGGGACCCCCCCGGCAGGGGGGGGGGGGGGGGTCCAAGGAAAAAAAGAGGAGGAAAGGGGGGGGGTCCACCCCACCCCCCATGAATTTTTTTCGCTTAAATTTTTAAAGGAAAAACCTAAATTTAGCTGCAAAATCTTTTAAATTACAATGAAGTTGGTCAAGTTATCATATATTCAGCTTATATTATAGACTTTATAGAAAAAAAATCATGATTTTCGAAAAAAAAATTTAGGGTGTGCAGAAAATTTTGGGGGGGGGGGGTCTCCGCCAGACAAAATTTCATGGGGGGTGTGGGGGGGGGGGGTGTCGGCCAAATTTTCGAGGGGGGGTCCGATGGGGGGGTGCCCGGTTTTTGGGGGGTGGCACGGTGCCCCCCCCCCCACCCCCCCACCCGACGGTCTCTGGTGCGCTGGGGGGTGTACACCCCCCGCACCCCCCCGCCCACGTTACTGGGGGGGTCCGATGGGGGGGGGGGGGTGGCCGGTTTTAGGGGGTGGCACGGTGCCCCCCACCCCCCCCCCCCGACGGTCTCTGGTGCTCTGGGGGGTGTACCCCCCACCCCCCGCCCACGGTACTGCTTCGAAGACATAAAATAAGTCAATTTTTGACCAAAATTGACCATTTTTGTTCGTAATTCTTGAAAATTTCGCTAATTTTAGGTAAAATGGGACGCTTTATACTTGATTTTTAGTGTATTTTTAGCATTATTTTGCTGTTTTTATAGCCTTTTAGCGTTTTAGGTATCTATCTATCAAATTTCAAATTTTTGACCGCCCCCCCCCCCCCAAACAGTACCGAAGGCGAAAGCAAATTTTCGAGGGGGGGTGTCGGCACGGGTGGGGGGGGTGCCGAAAATTTTTAAGTGGGGGGGGTGTCAGTCATGGTACAGTGACACCCCGTGGGCCATGGGGGGGGGTGCACTATTGTAGAAAAGTTTCTGGGGGGTGCACACCCCCCACCCATGAGATTTTTTCGCTTAAATTTTGAAGGAAAAACGCTAAATTTTGCTGCAAAATCTTTGAAATTACAATGAAGAATGTCAAGTTATCATATATTTAGCTTATATTATGGACTTTAAAGACAAAAAAATCATGATTTTAGAGCAAAAATGCATGATTTTTGGGTGGTCCGAGAAAATTTTTGGGGGGTGTCACTGTTACTTGGGTCCGTCTAGGGGGGGGGGGTGGGGGGGGTGTCTAGCTAATTTCGAGATGGGGTGTGGATGGTCCAGTGTCAGGTTTTGGGGGGTGGGTGTCGCGTGACCCCCCCCCCCCCCACGCGGAGGTCTCGAGTGCTCTGGGGTAGGGTTAGGGGCTTTGAAAAAAATTTTTTTTATTTTTTTTTTCGTTTAAAAAAAAAATTTGGATTTTTTTTTCAAACTTAAAAAAAAAATTGAAAAATTTTTTTTCTACTTTGCTCTGAAAATTCGATTTATGGCATAATTTTTTGAAAGTTCAAACCAAATTTTCTTCCCAACTTCTTTGTGTGCTTAGGTACATGTCATTATTTGGTCATTTTGACCGACGTACTCCATGTTTTTCGATTTGGATGACTTCTAGAGTCAATTTTTAGCGTTGAAATGACTTAACTGAATTGAAATATCGTTTCAGAAATCGTTTTCTTGCAACTTAGAACATGTTTTTTCAGTCGGTAGGCCATGAGATGAACATGATATTTTGTTGATTGGCGTATGTTATAGGTCTACAATGGAGTTGTGCGATATATTGTTAAACAATTGGAGCGGAGATGTTGGTTAATACCACATCACACGACCGTTTTTCAGATACCCGATAACATGCGGCCACATGTTAAAACTTGCGTGCTGAGCTAAACTAACGTGTTAAACTTGCGTCTGTCAGTTGCCCGCAACGTGATCGCAAAATCATGGTAGGTGTTTTCGATACGATGATTTGAAGAGTGGGCTCTCGCCATGTGGCAGATAGCATAGCTGGTTGAACCTGAAAGTAAGTGTCTTGGGGGGGCGACCGGGTCGACAGGGGTTGCCGACTTAGCTACAGCAAACAGGAATTTTTGAACACAGTCAAATTTTGGTAATTTTCTAAAGAGGAACAACTAAGAACGGTTCAATATTCAAGTACACGTCGAAAATTGTCCTGTTTTACTGTTGAAAATGCAACTTTCCCTCTATGAAATGGACATAATTTCAATAAAACACGATTTTCGCTCTTATAGTTTTCCGGATCGTTCTGAAAATAGTCTAGATGAACTCAGCTCGACGAGACGCTTCGAACAAACCTAACTTGTAAAAAAAATTTAAAAAAAATTATTTTTTTTAATTTAAAAAAAAATCCGGATTTTTTTTCCCCTAACCCTACTCTGGGGGGGGGGGGTGTACCCCCCCCCCCCCCCCCCTCGTCTTCGGTACTGCCCCCAAAGTCACATGCCCCCCCCCCGCGCCCCCCCCTCAAAATTTTCCAGCTATCTATCTATCTGGAAAGTTTGCTCCAGTTAGCTATATCGGCCCCCCCATAGTTGGTCTAGGGAGGGCCTGGGGGGGGGGCCGCCCCCCCCCAAAAAATTTTCGAATCTATCTCTATCAGACAGTTTTTTCGGCTCAGCTATTATCTATGTAAAAAAAATTCTCAGCCAGCTATCTATCTGAAAATTTTTGTCTTCGAAGACATAAAATGAGTCAATTTTTGCCGAAAAATTGACTATTTTTGCTTGTAATTCTTGAAATTTTGCTAATTTTAGGTAAAATACGCGTTTATACTTGATTTTTAGTGTATTTTTAGCATTATTTTGCTGTTTTTATAGCTTTTTAGCGTTTTAGCTATCTATCTATCAAATTTCAAAATTTTGACCGGCCCCCCCCCCCCAAAGTCACATGGCCCCCCCCGCGGCCCCCCCCCCCAAACTTTCCAGCTATCTATCAGTAGCGAACGCGGGACCTCGGGTGAGGGGGGGGGGGGTGTTTGCCTAATTTTAGAGGGGGGGGGTCAGGTTAGGGTTAGGGGAAAAAAATCCGGATTTTTTTTTAAATAAAAAAAAAATTTAAAAAAAAATTTTTTTTACAAGTTAGGTTTGTTCGAAGCGTCTCGTCGAGCTGAGTTCATCTAGACTATTTTCAGAACGATCCGGAAAACTATAAGAGCGAAAATCGTGTTTTATTGAAATTATGTCCATTTCATAGAGGGAAAGTTGCATTTTCAACAGTAAAACAGGACAATTTTCGACGTGTACTTGAATATTGAACCGTTCTTAGTTGTTCCTCTTTAGAAAATTACCAAAATTTGACTGTGTTCAAAAATTCCTGTTTGCTGTAGCTAAGTCGGCAACCCCTGTCGACCCGGTCGCCCCCCCCAAGACACTTACTTTCAGGTTCAACCAGCTATGCTATCTGCCACATGGCGAGAGCCCACTCTTAAAATCATCGTATCGAAAACACGTACCATGATTTCGCGATCACGTTGCGGGCAACTGACAGACGCAAGTTTAACACGTAAGTTTAGCTCAGCACGCAAGTTTTAACATGTGGCCATGTTATCGGGTATCTGAAAAACGGTCGTGTGATGTGGTATTAACCAACATCTCCGCTCCAATTGTTTAACAATATATCGCACAACTCCATTGTAGACCTATAACATACGCCAATCAACAAAATATCATGTTCATCTCATGGCCTACCGACTGAAAAAACATGTTCTAAGTTGCAAGAAAACGATTTCTGAAACGATATTTCAATTCAGTTAAGTCATTTCAACGCTAAAAATTGACTCTAGAAGTCATCCAAATCGAAAAACATGGAGTACGTCGGTCAAAATGACCAAATAATGACATGTACCTAAGCACACAAAGAAGTTGGGAAGAAAATTTGGTTTGAACTTTCAAAAAATTATGCCATAAATCGAATTTTCAGAGCAAAGTAGAAGAAAAATTTTTCAAATTTTTTTTTAAGTTTGAAAAAAAAAATCCAAATTAAAAAAAAAACAAAAAAAAATAAAAAAAAAATTTTTTTCAAAGCCCCTAACCCTAGGTCAGGTGCCTTTTCGGTGAGGGGGGGGTGCACGGGCAGCAAATTTTCCTGAGGGGGGGTGCACTGGCAGAAAAATTTCGTGAGGGGGGGGGGGGGTGCACGGGATCGCACGGGTAATACCAAATTTTTGCCTTAGAAAAACACAGAAATTCTTGTAAAATACAGAATATTTTGTGCAAACAAGCTGCTTGTTTGGTCAGAAACAACAAAATCTATGCAGGGACAGACACAAACGTCAAGAAAAATGCAAAAATTACGGTATTTTTGGAAAAAAATTGAGATGATATTGACCACCGTGAGGGGGGGGTGCGATCCCGTGTTTTCTCGCGGAGGGGGGTGGGGGGAGTCTAGTACCCGTGTAGAGGTAAAGGGGGGGAGGGGGGGTACACGGGTATCTGCCCGTGCACGGGCAGGATTTTCGGCTGAGGGGGGGGAGGTGGACCCCCCACCCCCCCCCGCACTTTCGCTACTGCTATCTATCTATCTGGAAAATTTGCTCCAGCTATCTATATCGCCCCCCCCCCAACCCCACGGCTCAGGCACAACTATGCCCCCCCCCCCAACCAGTACCGTGGGCCCAAATCAATTTTCGAAGGGGGGGTATGGTGCCGTGGGGGGGGGGGGTGCCGACCAAAAAGGGGGGGGGGGGGGTCCAACCTATGGTAACGTGGGACCCCATAGTTGTTCTAGGGGGGGCCTAGGGGGGGGGGGCCGCCCCCCCCCCAAAAAGTTTTTGAATCTATCTCTATCAGACAGGTTTTTTCGGCTCAGCTATTATCTATCTAAAAAAATTTCTCAGTCAGCTATCTATCTGAAAATTTTTGTCTTCGAAGACATAAAATGAGTCAATTTTTGACCAAAATCGACCATTTTTGCTCGTAATTCTTGAAAATTTCGCTAATTTTAGGTAAAATACGCGTTTATACTTGATTTTTAGTGTATTTTTAGCATTATTTTGCTGTTTTTATAGTTTTTTAGCGTTTTGGCTATCTATCTATCAAATTTCAAAATTTTGACCGCCCCCCCCCCCAACGTCATATGGCCCCCCCCCCGCGGCCCCCCCCCAAAATTTTCCAGTTATCTAACTATCTAGAAAATTTGCTCCAGCTATCTATATCGGCCCCCCCAACCCCTCGGCTCTGGAACAACTATGTGGGACCCCCCCATGGGGGTCCCATGGGGGGGGTGCATTTTTTCAAAATTTTCTGTGGGGGAGGTCCACCCCCCCACCCCCCCCCCCATGATAATTTTTCGCTTAAATTTTGAAGGAAAAACGCTAAATTTTGCTGCAAAATCGTTGAAATTACAATGAAGATGGTCAAGTTATCATATATTCAGCTTATATTATGGACTTTATAGACAAAAAATCATGATGTTCGAAAAAAATTTTAGGGTGTACGGAAAATTTTGGGGGGGGGTCTCCGCCAGACAAAATTTCATGGGGGGTGTGGGGGGGGTGTCGGCCAAATTTTCGAGGGGGGGGGGGTCCGATGGGGGGGGTGCCCGGTTTTAGGGGGGGTGGCACGGTGCCCCCCCCCCCACCCCCCCCCACCCGTCGGTCTCTGGTGCTCTGGGGGGGGGGTGTACCCCCCCACCTAGGGTTAGGGGCTTTTAAAAAAAATTTGGATTTTTTTTTCAAACTTAAAAAAAAATTTAAAAATTTTTTCTTCTACTTTGCTCTGAAAATTCGATTTATGGCATAATTTTTTGAAAGTTCAAACCAAATTTTCTTCCCAACTTCTTTGTGTGCTTAGGTACATGTCATTATTTGGTCATTTTGACCGACGTACTCCATGTTTTTCGATTTGGATGACTTCTAGAGTCAATTTTTAGCGTTGAAATGACTTAACTGAATTGAAATATCGTTTCAGAAATCGTTTTCTTGCAACTTAGAACATGTTTTTTCAGTCGGTAGGCCATGAGATGAACATGATATCTTGTTGATTGGCGTACGTTATAGGTCTACAATGGAGTTGTGCGATATATTGTTAAACAACTGGAGCGGGGATGTTGGTTAATACCACATCACACGACCGTTTTTCAGATACCCGATAACATGGCCACATGTTAAAACTTGTGTGCTGAGCTAAACTAACGTGTTAAACTTGCATCTGTCAGTTGCCCGCAACGTGATCGCGAAATCATGGTACGTGTTTTCGATACGATGATTTGAAGAGTGGGCTCTCGCCATGTGGCAGATAGCATAGCTGGTTGAACCTGAAAGTAAGTGTCTTGGGGAGGGGCGACCGGGTCGACAGGGGTTGCCGACTTAGCTACAGCAAACAGGAATTTTTGAACACAGTCAAATTTTGGTAATTTTCTAAAGAGGAACAACTAAGAACGGTTCAATATTCAAGTACACGTCGAAAATTGTCCTGTTTTACTGTTGAAAATGCAACTTTCCCTCTATGAAATGGACATAATTTCAATAAAACACGATTTTCGCTCTTATAGTTTTCCGGATCGTTCTGAAAATAGTCTAGATGAACTCAGCTCGACGAGACGCTTCGAACAAACCTAACTTGTAAAAAAATTTTTTTTTTTAAAAAAAATTTTTTTAATTTAAAAAAACGGATTTTTTTCCCCCTAACCCTACCGCCACCCGGTTTGCCTACTTTATTCAAAAAGCGTAAAATAAAACAAGCTTCAAATTTAAATTTTTGAAAAATAATTTTTTTCTCAATTTAGAAGTGTCTGGAATTAGCAAAAAACCAAAAAATCAACGTCGAGATTGTCTGAACTGCATTTGAAAACCGAAACGTGAAATTGAACGGGGCCTTCTTGAGTTTTGAAGGAAAAACTCGTGAAACACGACGGCAATAATGAAAAAATAAAAAAAAGCAACAACCGACGACGACGTGACAAAGTGAAGAAACCACAAGGCAAGATGCAAGACAAGTAGACCCACAACGACTGAATGAAATTGAAGGGAGCGGGTTAGGTGAGGGTGGTGAAGTGGCATTGAAAGTGAAAAGAGCTGACGACGATGATGATGGAACGAGACGGTGGGAATGGGACGACAGTGACACTTGAGACAAACAGGCTACCGCTGGGTGAACGCAGCGTTTCACTGGAGGGTGTGTGACTTGTGATGTCGGCGGGTTGCTGGATTGAAAAAATGAAACGACCTCATTCCAAGCAAAATCTGATCAACAATAAAAAATCACTTTTAAGAACGTGTACAAATCGCGCAGATCTCCGGGGCACACATCGAAATCGAACGAGCGAACACGGTGATTTTTGGTGGCGTACAGAACGCCGTGGCGGCCACTCCCATTTGTCCGTGTTCGTGCCGTCGTGTCATGGTGAATAAAGTTTGATCTTGATTCGTTTTGCCAAAGCATTCAGTTTCATTCCTAGCATCAGAAAAAATTCCGTTTCTTTTCAAGCACTCCTTGTCGTTACGTTACACCCCTTACTTCCCGTCCGTTCCCGTTCTCCTGACCACTTCTTAGTCTGCAAAAGTGCTTGTTCTCAACGTTTTTGTTCTAAAAACGACTGCCGTTTAATTTTGGATTCAACTTTGAAAAGAACTTCTTGTCCTGCAAGTTGCAACGTGAATGTTTCGTGTTTTGGTGCAGCTCCTAAACGGTGGAGATCAGAGCGTGCGTGTAACTGGGTGCGGAGCGTGTATTGCGCGCGATTGGATCATGAGCATGAGCATGCGGATGCGAGGTGCGCGTGCTTTTGAATAAAGAAGCATTACGCCCCCACCCCCCCTCGCCCACGGTACTGCCCCCAACCCCTCGGCTTTGGAACAACTATGCCCCCCCCCGTTCCCCGCCCCCAAATTTCGGGTTGCCCGCCCCCAAGCGAAATCGCCAAAAATCGGGATCGCTCGCTCGACCCCTGTATAGGGTTGTTAAACAAAAATGAAAATTTTTTTTTTAAAAAAAAAAATGATTAAAAAAAAAACAAAAATGCCGATTTAAAAAAAAAAAATTCGAAAAATTTTCCTCTAATATGCTCTGAAAACCTCAATTTTGGCACAATTTTTCGAAAGTTCAACAAAAATTTTCTTTGATTTTACCTCGTAAAACCTTTAGCAGTCGATTTTGGGCCGTTTTACCGACTGATTTTAGGCTTCGACAACATCTGCGATGAAGTTTTTGAGCGTCCCAAAGCTTAGCCTACCATTTCCGATGCAGATAAGGTGACGATTCGCCTCGCAGAGCGTCCGATTGTGCTCGCTGCTCCGTTTGCAAGCGCTACGTTGTCTGGTTGCTGCTTCGTGTCGTGTCGTCGCGACACCATCAGAAGAATTGATCGAATTTCAAGGCGGTATGTTTGTCTTCACTTTAGCATTAGCTTAGCTGGGGACAATTAGTGACGTTTTGGAGGTCAAAACACAAGAAGAGGCATGGTGACGGTTTGGAAAAGGGGTAATTGAGGTCACCAAAACAAAATCTGCAACAAAGTTCCGCCATACGGGAGTCATTCGGGAGGCGCTTGCATATCATATGTGGTTCTTCGGACTCCCTGATTGATTTAGCACAACTTTGATTTTTGAAATTTTTTTTTTTTAAATTTAAAAAAAAAACAAAAATGACGATTTTTGTTTTTTTTAACAACCCTACCCCTGTATAGTGTATATGAGACTGAGAGATCTTCAATTTCGCCAGTTTTTGAATTCCTCTTCCTCTCCTCATTTCTCGTTTTTCAGCGAGTTGTGTGATTGACTAAATTGACTTAACTGGATAGAATTTCATGCAACAAAACGTTTCCGTGCAAGAAGAAAAAAGCACCAACATGGAAGCTGAAGAGAGAGAATCAGCAGCAATACCGGCGGCCACCACGGCTTCATCAATGACGCAAGAAAACAATGTGCCCCTCAGTGCAGACGTGACGTCAATGAAACAGGAGTTGAAACAGGAGCTCGGTGGTGCCGCTGAAGCAAGTGAGCTTTCGGCGACCAAAACGGAACCGACAGAGTCGTTCGTTTTGAACGGAGCGCCGCCGCCGTCGTCATCGTCGTCGTCAGTCGATCCAACGACCAGCAGCAGCGGCAGCAGCAATCGGAATCACAATGAAAAAGACGTGAAGGACAAGGACGCAAAAGATACAAAAGAGGAGAAACAACGCGAACGTGGGGAGCGAGGAGAGCGCGGCGACAAGCACAAAGAGCGAGAGCGCGACCGAGATCGAGAGAAAGAGAGGGAAAGGCGAAAACGAGGCAACTCAACGGACGATCACAAGGACAGAGACAAGGACCGAAAGCATCGTCGGTCGAGCGACCGCGACAGCAGGACACGCAGACGATCGTTGGTGGCGTTTGGTTTTTTTATAGAAATATGGAAAAGGAGAGAGTTTAGCCGGATTCGTTTTTTACAATACCAGAAATTGTCCAGTGAATATGCAATGCAACGGATCAGAAATTGAGATTGATTGAACCCACTCACTGTCTTTCTAATTCCATTTGCACTGCAAAAACGCGGTGTGCACGAAAACGTTCAAAATTAAAACAATTGAAAAAAACTTCTAACTTCGTTGTTGGTTGGTTGAGTGAAGTTTATAAAATGTAATTCGCGCACAAAAAAATCTCGATCATAATTTCAAAAAAAAACACTCAGTTACAATTCAGTCGATCCGGATCGCGGTCCACGAAACCTCGCACTCGTTCGAGGGACAAATCGAAATCGAAAGAGCTCACGGTCAGCAGCGCCGAGAAAGTTCCGGAAAAGAAACCGAGCAAATATTGGGACTTGCCGCCAGCCGGCTTTGAGCACATGACGCCGAAGGAGTATAAGGAGCTGCAAAGTGAGTGGCGGGACTGTTGTTGGCAGTTTTGCACGTTTCTTTTCGCAGACGCTTTTTTATATTCGTTTTTTATTTGTATCTTTTGGTGGCGTCCAAAATTCGGTAAATCGACTCTCACACAGTCGCAGCAACACTCAGACTGAATGTGCTTGCAATTCTCAGATTTCGTCTTTTTATTACTGTGCCGGTGCCGAGTGGAATGCGTGAGCTGTCATATGCAGGCAGGCCAGAGCTTGGGTATGTCAAGGCGCTGCCAAATCACACACCACACCGTCGCACGGAGGCATGGTTCTCTCTGTGTTTTGCTTCGGCAACCAAAAAAAACTCTGCCCATTCTCTTTCAGTCAAAGGTTTGCTGCCCCGTCTGAACATTCACACGTCCGTTCCCGTAGTCGGGCCAACAGTGTCCTGTCAGTCGCGTCGTCTCTACGTCGCCAATATTCCGTTTGCCATTCAAGAGGTAAACTACCTTGTTCCGAAAACTGTGGTGGACATTTTTTTCAATTGACTTGACCACTGCTGTTTCGTCTGATTTCCAGAAGAGTGTGTTGTTTCACATGCGTTCTGTTGAAAATCAGATGACGAACCACCCGAAAAAAAAAACGTGAACGCAACTTTGGACCTGGAGGATACTCATTGCCGTTGTGTTTGTTTCATGTCTTGTGAATCAACTGAACAAATCTATGTGTTGGACACGCCGTTGGAATAAAGTGTGAAACAAATCTGTCACAATTAATCTGGCAGGCAAAGAAAAATCGTCGCGCAAAAAAAAGTCCACAAGAAACGAAAGAAAACTCAACCGACCACAAGCACTGCCGGTTTGCTTCGTTTTTGCAGGAGGAGATGCTCGACTTCTTCAACCATCAGATGCACATCTGCGGGCTCGCGCAGGCTGCAGGCAACGCGATCGTGTCGTGTCAGATCAATTCGGAGAAGAATTTCGCGTTTCTCGAGTTTCGCTCGATCGACGAGACGACGGCGGCGTTGGCGTTTGACGGGATCACGTTCAAGGGCACCGTGCTGAAGATTCGGCGACCGCGCGATTATCAGCCGGTCGGCAATCCGGCCGATCTGCAGGCGGCCAGCAGTCAGATTCATATACCGGGTGACAGAAAAAAATTGTTGCTTGTAGATTTTTTGTTCTTTTTGTTTGGACGAACACTTCCGCCGCGGTGGGATTACGAACAAGTGCAGAGCTCTAAACTATAAATTATAGAGGCAGTCAGCTGATTGGTTGGTGATCAGGTGATGGATGCTTTCTGTGCAGGACAAGCCTCCACAGCAATGGTTGCACTGAAAGCATGCTTACCGTGATCACTCACCAATCAATCAATCAGCTGATAGCCTAGAGTTCAGAGTTTGACTCATGTACTTGTTGTTGTTTGTATTAATCCCTCCGTGGCGAAGTGTGTTGCTGCGCCGATTTTCGGTCCAACCAGGCCAGCAGTTTTGTTGAACATTTTTTAATTACTTTTGGAACACCCCGCTGTTAGTGCACTGAATACTGCAGCTCCTGTTGTTGCTGTTTTCAATGGGTGTGTCGTGTCCAGTGTCGATTGAATCTCAATGGAAACCTTTGTTTATTTGGTCAACCAACATTGAATCTGTTAAATTGCATCTGCTGACACTTTCAATCAAGACTTCAATGCGCTTTCAAAATTTTGTACTGATTTTGCGGGTTACGGTGATTCTTCTGATTCAGGGTTTTTATGTGTTTTGTTTCTATCTACCTGTTCATTTATTTTTCAAACAATTTCAGGCAAAATCCAGCCGGTCGTTGCTGACACCCCAAACAAACTGTTCATCGGTGGCTTACCGTATGTGCTGTCAGATGATGATGTAAGAAAGTGCAATTGGCTTTCAATTTTTTTTTAAATTTTTAGGCCAATAAAGTCGACGTCGACCGGTGGAAACGCGAGCAGTCCCGTTTTTTTTTAATTCAAATCACGTTGCTTGTTTTTTTGGTTTAGTTTTCAGAGCTTTCACAGACTGATTGTACTTTTTTTAAGATGGCCGCAAAATACTGTAAAAATGTGGTTGTGGTAGTGTTCGCATTTGCGATAAATCTACGTCGAGTCGAAGTGTTCTTTTTGTTGGTCCTAAAAAAATTCACTCCTGTCTTTTTTCAGGTGATAAAGCTATTGAGCAACTTTGGCGAGCTGAAGGCGTTCAATCTGGTGAAAGACTCGCAGTCCGGTCTGACGAAAGGCTATGCGTTTGCTGAGTTTGTGGACCCGGCTGTTAGTGAACTGGTAAGTTTGGCATTTTCTGTTTTGTTTGGTATTGTCTTCTCGTTTGGTTCTACGACTCAGTGCGCTTCCAGACATAGAAAGGAAATCAGTTTCATTCTTTATACGGCAACTCAAAATTGCCCAAGTGACTCGGATGGATCTCAGGCAGGAAGTAGGACACCCCGAGCGAGATACTTGACGAATTTTGAATTCCCGCGTCAAGCGTGAAACGGCGTTTCTACCTGTGCGCGCATTTAGTCTCGGGACCAAAGTAAAAGATAATAACTGAAGAGATATATTTGTAATAGCCGAATAAAGAAACTGGGAAATATTGTTTTTCAAATCGCTCAGTTCTCCCGTCTATATCCAGCACACACGTTCGATGCACGGTTTGTCAACTGTGTTGTTCCAAAAAAGAGAATACACAAAGCACCTGTTGCTAGGTACATTGTTTGAATTTCTTTTCTCACACAAAACCCGGATAATACACCACAAACAATGAGTTGGTTTCAATTTTTCAATCTCGCTCGCAACCTCTGAATGTGATCAGTTCGGTTCTAGTAAAAGTGAAACGTGTTTCATACCACGGCGTTTCCGAAGCTAGCCACTTAGCAAAGTTAGCAAATTCATGGCATAATATTGAAAGGCTCACTTTCTGAGCAAACAGATTTGGCAGAGAGCAAACTTGGCAGAAATGTCATTTGAATTATTTGGCTTATCAAAAAATTTAGGTGCAATGAAAATTCAGAAACGTCGTGATGTGTAAAACGTTTCCCCTTTTTTAGAACTATTCTACTGCCATTAGTTGGTTGCGTTTTTTGTTTCCTGTCCGTGCACCCGGATGGATCAACTTCCGTCGAGGTGTATGCAGGAACTTTCCAATTAAATAAACAACCCGGATAGCCTTCTATCTATTTAACGGCGTTCTAGATGATACGCATGCAGCCTTGGCGTGGGCTATCCGCGGCTGAAAGCAAGTCGCCGAATTTCCTTGTTCGTTCGGTCGTTCAGAGACAGAACGACAGACCATCGGACAAAAAAGGCAAGGACTAATGGTCGTGGCCTGTATTATTTCCGGTTGTTTCCAGGCGATCGCCGGCCTGAACAACCTGCAGATGTCCGCTGAGAAGCGCCTGCTCGTGCAGTACGCCAGCGTCGGCGCGAAACAGAAAGCGAGCGCGAATCCGAATGCGCCAGCCATGATACAAGTCGGGCGCCGGCGAGATCCATCGTGTTTTTTGCTCTCTGATTTGTGTTTGATTTGTTCTGTTCTGTTCTCGTTCGACACATGGTGCACTGGGACTCAAGTTCCATTACGTAGTCGTAAAGCTGAATGTGAAGGTTCTTGCCTTCGACGAAGAGCGGTTCGTATTGTCTA
>JASANC010005232.1:0-65399 GCA_030248135.1 Theristus sp. LFF4_11
CTTTGAA
The DNA here is from genome assembly GCA_030248135.1 of Theristus sp. LFF4_11. NCBI lineage: Eukaryota > Metazoa > Nematoda > Chromadorea > Monhysterida > Xyalidae > Theristus > Theristus sp. LFF4_11. The sequence continues at coordinate 8 of JASANC010005232.1, forward strand.
TATTCAGATTCTTTAGACTGTAGTTCAGCAGTAACGCGGTGTAATTCTAGTTTGCATTGCTCCTCTTGTCGGCGCACATCAGACAGTTCACTGGTCAGTAATTGACTTTTGGTCATCTGAGTATCCAGTTCAGTGCGCACTATTTGTAGTTGTTGCACATAATCACCAGCCTCTCGCTCGAGCACCTTGACTTTTGCCTCGTATGCTTTGACTTTCAGCCGGGCTACGTTTAAATCCTGTTGCATTTTGTCGTTAGTAGATTCAAGTTGCCGCAGTTTCGTATCGTACGCTTTGCCTGTGCATGTAATAATTACATAATTCAATATACATGTAGCTTATGAGCTTTGAATTGGTATTATTACAAATGTTTTGGGAAGCTGAGTTTCGCACAGTAATAAACACGAGTACCCTTTAAGGCAGCTTTACGATGCTCCATTTCATACTGGCTCATTGCAGCAGTAGTTTTTTGATCTGTTAGCAAACGCACTTCGATCAGTTCGTCGCGGAGTATAGATGCCTCCGAATGTAAAACCTATAAAAATATAATTGTTGCATTTCATTGCACGTCATATGTACCTTATTAACGTTTGCACTGGGTGCGAAATAGCTGAGTAAATATGGCATCTTTTTTCAGGGTCCAAGGAGCGCTCGAAATAAAAGAAGACGTTCAGAAAGCTCCTTGTTTAATTGTATCACGTTTTTTTTAATTGATTAATTTTGTTCGAGCTTTTTTTTCGATCTTTGTCCATTGCACACACAATTATTTTGGCATTCTGGAAAAGACAACCCCTAGTCTGCGACTAATCCCGCCTTGATGGAGAATGAAAGGAGTACCTTATGTATTTGGCTAATCTGGAACTGTTATACAACAGACTTTTGTCATATTTACAAACTTGACCTCCGTCTTCTAGCGTATCGCAAATCAAAACACAACGCAGATTCCAAACATTTGAATTTTAGCTGATTTGATGAGATTGCTGTGAACTTTAATTACCGCCAGATCAGATTCCATTGTGTCAATTAATTGCTGACTTGCATCCAGCGCTTCCTTTAACTGATCAACATCTTCAAGCACGTCACGTTTCTGTTGTAGCAGGTCTTCTGCGGTGTTTTGAGCGTCTGCCAATTGTTTCGACAGGTTGTTCAGTTCTATGTCATGCTGAAAAAATCCAATTGTAATTTGTCAAATGGCAGCTTTGCTAAAAAGTTTAAATTAAAGTTTAAAAGTTCCCAAGCGTGTGTGTGAGCAATCGGAAAACAAAAGAATGTGCTTGAAAGTCTATGGCAGAGTTCAGCCAGTGTCTCACCCCACATGCACTTCGTTGACTGAATCTTTTCTTCTTCACACAGGTCAATCAGTAGTAGAACAACGATAAATGAAGTCCAAAATGCAAGCACCCAAAGACAGAACCTCCTGTTGGGTTGTTGTAATTTGTGACTCAAGCTCTTGAATCCGGTAAGTCAGTTGCTCTGTTAACGCTGGAGAGTGTAGATGACGCGCTCTGCTAAGCGAAGTTTCGTTCTGCTCTGAGATGGTTGAAGAAGCTTGTGCAGCAAACGCATCAGCAAACTGGTTCTCATGATCCACTTTTAATTTTACATTCGCTGTGCGTTCTTCATTCAACTCTGTTTCCATTGTTTGAAGTTTTTCCACTGTCGAAACGTGCAGTTCTTTTAGTTCTTCATGACAGACAGATAATTTTTTAAGTTCTTCCTGGGTCTGCTTTAATTCGGACAAAAGTTTTTGTTTTGAACATCGTTCTTTTTCCAGGGCATCTTTCCAAGATTGAACAGCCAACTCAGCGCCGTGTTTATGTTCCGCCAGTGTCTCTTCGGTTTGTGTAAGCTGTTCTTGCAACGAATTTATCATTGCTTGCATGGATCGCTTTTCTTCCTGTTGAATGTTTTTATATTTATTTATTATGTACAGTAATAAAGTTGTGAAGTCTAAAATAACAATATCACGAAATTCCACTGTAATACTTACCTCCAGATCAAGAATCACAGTGTTTAACGCTGCCGATTGTGAATTTGCAGGTTCGCTGTTTTCCCGAGTTGACATCGTTAAATGTGATGTTTCACTCTTTAAAGGTTCGTTGATTATTTGATGATCAGAGTCAATAAGTGAGTTATTCGCCGATTGGTGTTGAACTTCAGTTAGTTCCCGTTCAATAACGCGCAGTTTCGCTTCATATCCTTTCTGTTTCAATTGAGACTTGTTCAGTTCATCAGCTAATTTTCGATTGGCGCCTTCCAGTTGTTTGCATTTTGCATCGTAAGCTTTGCCTAACATAAAAATTACTAAATGTTCAAAACATTTCAACACTAACTTCAAAAGCTAAATTGTGATTCGTGTTTTACCTTACCTTTTAGTGCTGACTTTTTGCTTTCTAATTCACGTTCTTCTTGGTTTGCTACAACCGTCACAGTAGTTTGGGCCAATTCCGAGCGTAGCTTTTTGTTGTCTGATCGTGAACTCTATGAAAAAGATTTTTTTTAATTTTTAAACTACAGTCGAACTCTAAATTATACGGAGTCAGGTGATTGGTTGGTGATCAAGTGATGTATGCTTTTTGTGCAAACCAAAAAATCCGCCCCACAGCAATTTTTGCACAAAAAGCATACATGGACGTGATCACCAACGACTTAGCTGATTCGCTATAATTTGAGTTTTAAATAAAAACTGTAAATATTAAAACCATTTCAACGAGCTAACTTGAGCTAACTAACACCACTGGTCACCGTCGTGGCCTGGTGGTACCGCGTTAGACTATTGTGCGTTCGGGGGATCGAGCCCCGCCGAGGGGTGTATAGGGACTTAATGACAAGAAAAACTCAATGGGCACCCTACTCGACAGCGTTCTGTACGCTTTTCTGGGTTCGCCCTAGCGGAAAACACCGCCTAAAATCCCCAACAAACAACAACATAAACAACAACAAAACCAACTTCGAGCTCGATTTCCAGAGATTCCACAAGCTGCTGACCCGCTTCTACAGCCTGCTTCAGCTCTTCCACGTCTTGCAACACAGTCAGCTTTTGTTTCAACAAATCTTCGGCTGCTTTTTGAGCAACAGACATTTGTTTTGCAAGACCAGACTGCTGGTTTTGCAGCTGAAACCAATTTTCTGATCATGATATAAAATCTACCTTAATAATATCCAAAAAACTTTTTTCTGGTTTTACTGTTCACGTCAGAGAATGTACAACTGCAGTGCCACATTCTGAAATTTATAAAAAAAACACTTACTTCGGCTATTTTGGCGGCTAGTTGAAAGTTTTCTTGCTTAAGGTCGTCAACAATTGAATCACGCTTATTTGCATCCATGTTAACCAGCTCAATTTGGCTTTTTAGATGATCACGCTCAGATGACCGCCGATTTACCTCGACACGCATATTTTCTATTTCAGACTGTAATTCACTGATTCGCGACTGTGCGGCTGCTTTTGCTTTCAACGTTTGATTTCGCCCCTCGCGTTTTGCGGCTTCCATTTCTTCCAGGAGCTGTTTAACCAATTGATCAATCAATTAAAGAGTAAGATTTCAACATTGTTGGTGACCTCATTGACACACGTTCATCAAACAGCATTTTTGAGGAATCAATTTTAAGCAAATACGAACCTGATTTTCTCGCGCATCAAAAACCTTTTTGGCGAGGCTGATTTCTGTATGTGATTGCTCAACAACTTCCACATAAGCTGATTCAGATGTTTCTAATTTATCCTTCAAAGTAGCGCATTCTTGCTTGTAATACTCCAGCTAAAATGAAAAATCCGGTTGTAAGGTTTAAAAGCTTTCAAAACAACAATTTGAAAAAATCAAAAAAGTCACACATAAAACAGTTGAAAAGCTTACTTGTTGCTTAAGTAACCGCTGATCGTCATCTAATTCAGTTTCACTCGGCGATTCTGGTGGCAAATCAAAGCGAACTTTTTTCTTTGGTTTGCTGTGATTTATTGCTGCGGTACTGCTCACTGCTCTGTCGTGATGAGTATTATGTACAAGCAAATCGTGATCTTGCTCCGATTCACTATTGTCATTGGATGTGTGATCGAAGTTATCACTCAATTCTGGTAGTGGAGTTAATTCATTATAAAGTGACCGAGCCGTAGTTCTTGAGGTGTTGCCTCTTGCACTGATTGCCTCAAGGTCAATGTCTGGGCACATGTTTGTTGGACGAACAGTTGCGACAGCTCTTCCGGGCGAACCGGACCGTAGTTTTTGTTCCGGTGTGAACTGATGACGTGGAAGCCTTCTGCTTGTCGACGGTTTGGCATCTTCCGAATCAGATGAATAACTTATGGGATCAGTGGAAGCATCGATTTTTAACGGAGGTGAAGCAGCCTACAAAGAACAATAAAAAATAAACCTGCAAACGTATAAAATGTACAGGGTGGGCCAAAAAGGTTCCAACTTCAAAACGCTCTCACTGGCTTGTGCTGAGACCTTATGACTTAAAATTTCTGACACAAAACGAGACTGAAAATAGAATTGCATTTTTTACTGAAGAAAGTCAGAATGGCAAGCGAGTGAATTATTTAAGAAAACAATGTGCATTTGAAAAGATAAATTCGCTTCTGTTCTGAGCTGAACCGCTAACGCACATTCAGACTGTAAGTGAAAATCAGAGTTGTCAAAGACTGCTCAAATGCAATTCGGCATTTGTCATTTCCAAGCTACCATCTACGTAATGTTTTTTTTAAATTTTTTAGTGTTGTGAACACTGTGTTGTCGCCACAGTTCATCATTTGGTGTTTGTTACAGTTAAATCAACCGTTTGCATTCCACAACATTTATCGATTTTTCATGTTTTCAAGATATTCTGCTGTAATGAGTGATAGAGGCAACGTACCCTAAAAAATTGGTCAGAAAAACTTCCCAGTGTTTTAATAGTGTTCCAAGTTTAAGCTTGAAACATTTCAGCACAAGCCAGTAAATACAGCGTTGTATATACAGTATAGAGTGAAGTTGAACTTTTTTGGCTCATCCTGTAAATACAGCGTACATACAGTCGAACTCGAAATTATAGGGAATCAGCTGATTGGTTGGTGGTCAAGTGATGCACGCTTTCTCTGCAGGCATTGCTGGGGAGCGTCGCCTGTCGGAGTCTGTCGTTCTGCACAGAAAGCATGCATCGTGATCACCAACCAGTCAGCTGATTTCCCTATAATTTAGAGTTCTGCCGTATATAGCTTGTAAAATAAAAAAATTTGTCAAATAAAAAACACAACACTTACAATCAATTGCTCTCGTAATATTAACACTGCTTTCTGTTTTGCGTCGACCAGTTGCTGGGTGTCACGACAGGTTTCTTGAAGGTCAATTATGCGACGGTCTTTTTCGAGTATTTCATTCTTGAGTTCAAGAATTTCAGTCTCCTTTTCAGTAAGACGATGGTGAAGCAGACCACCATCTTTTTCAGTCGCACCAACTACCGCATCAACCGCAAATGCGGACCCAGATTCTTGTATCGCCATCTGATTTTCCAATGTCTGAAATTGCCCAATTGTGCTTAACAGAGTTTCTGTAATCGAAAAAGCGTGTGAACCTGAAGCGTCAGGGAATGAAAACAAACTCGAATCCGGATGGCGTAATCAGCTATTTCCGTGTCTCGACCAGTTAGCTGCTGTTTGAGTCGTTCGATTTGTTCATGACAACTTTCCAAAGATGATTCGGCATCGTCTAATTGCAGACGGAGACGTGCTAACATTGCCGCAGAGGTGTCATCACTCTGCGAGAAACTTTTATTATGTCAAAAGAATTCAAGATAAAATCTATCAAAAACTACGCGATGTATCGCATGTTCGGGACGTTTCAGGTATTATCAAGTTTATTCTATTGATGTTCATATTTTCTGAACTTTTTATTAACAATAATATTATGTTCAACTAACTATCCGATCATTTCACAACGCAAAGCCACAGAATCGGGTGTTTTTGAAAATGAATGATTCACACAAACATTACACACGAAGCCACAGAGCCACAGTGTGTCAACTGCACAGTTTGAGCTCCATGGCACAATTTCGCTGATAAATTGTGAACTTATGTTTGAAAAGTTTGCTGTTAAAAATGAAAAAAAATTGTTCCCCTAGATTTCCCCAGAAAAGTTCGTTCCCCCAAAGCTGATGAAAATTTGAGCTCAATATTTCACTAATTTTGACCACTCAGCTTCCACGATGCAAAAATGAGCGTTTTCCAGTTTTTCATTCGCCGTGGTGCAGCCGTTTAATGTTTCTAGTTGAAAATAGTAAAAAAAGTTCAATCTTCAAAAAAAGTTGGTTGAAGTTTTTTAACTAAAATACTTGAACGGTTGGCGAGTTACATCGCTTCAAAGTTGGTATCACTACTAATGAATCATCCCTACCCCTGTTTATCCTTACTTTCTAAACAAGCTTACCGCTGTCTCGGTGCTGTGATTCTGCTGACCATGGTGTTGTTGGTAATTGTTGATCTGAGCAATTTCCGTCAACTGTTGTCGCAACTGTACCACCTTGGCCTTTGATTGTAATTTGTATTTTGCAAATTTGCTGCTCAACTCCTGCAATTTACATGTTTTCTTTCTCTTCGTAATGTTTTTTCGTATAGCAGAAAAACTGCTTTAAAACCTCACTCCGTGCTTTCATTATAAACCAGACAAAATAATCAAAATCCAACCGAATAATTGCGTTGACTCTCATTCAAATCATGTCCAAGCCGCAAAATTACAGCTTCGTTGGCGCTGCACGCTTCACAGCCCATTTTCGATTTTGAATTTTGTGCTTGAATGTCACTCGATTATTGAGTGATTATTGAATATATTATCACAGACAAAATCTTGTCGAAAAAAAATCTCGTTGGTTTGAAATCATAAAATAAATTTTTTCGTCGATTCAGATTTGCAGCAGTGGTTAGTGTTCGACGAGTATATTTCTATAACACAACAGTTTTTACGTCAAAATAGCACCAAAAAGTAGAATTTTGCATCAAAACATTATTTACCTGCTATTTACTGTTCACACAGCTGTCGAAAATCAGAACAAACATTTTTACTGGAAGACTGGATCGAAATCAAATCACGTTTTTACACTCAAGCTCTCATGTATTATGGTCAAACCGTACATCATTTGATTAATAAAAAATTGAAATACAAAAAGAAATAAAAATGCGGACAGACCAACTAGGGTAATCAATTAATAAAAAAGATGAATTAAACCAGATAAATGACAATAAGTTAGCAATCCGATTTTTTGGCTCCAGAATGAAGACCAAATGTAAAACAGAACACACCACCATGAAATACCCAGAGAAACTTAACGACGCTATTACTTTTACCTGTTCGTTCCAGAACGGAGCACAGACACACATTTGAAAGTAGAGAATGAAATAATTGTGACATACAGACGTGTCTGTGCCGGTGTACACGGATATAGAGCATACACAACTTTTAACGTTATATGACGCTGTTTGATGACAACAGGCCTCCACTACCGAATCATACACACAAACGCCCAATACCTGGTGAACAAAATGCCACGCCATCCATACCATAACACAAAACAGCCAACACACACGCCGAGTTGTTGGGCTGTGTGAAACATTGCAGACGTACTGCATGCGCTCAGGGTAGCGCCTTTTCCGCTGCCGTTTGTTTTTGTTTCTTCGTTGGTCAGATTGGCGTTTGCGATCTCGGTATTGCAGTTTGAAACTGTCACCTGCATTTCACAATTGTCTGCCTGTTTTGTTGCCGAGATCAAGAGTTACCGAGCCGAAACTGTCCATGCAAAGAACGGGACAACGAAAAATAAAAAAAACAGTGCTGGCTGATGGTGTTTTTCAAATTTTAGGATCAGTTCAAAGAAAAATTTACAAGTGCGCCCACACACATGATGTGTAAAATTTATGAAAGGAACGTTTCAAATAAAAAACGGCATAGGGAAGGCGTTTTGCAATAGTTTTTGATTACGTAATCACAGAAAATGGACATTAAAGTCAGCGAACACCACATGTTTAACAGTTTATTTGACCAAAACTTTCATGCAGAAGTAATCATGTCTTGCACGCTGCACGTAATACTTTTAATTTTTCTCCTTGCCTTTTTCAACAAACATTTCGCGTCGCCACAAGAACGACAAAGCGCTGGCCGAAATCAACTGAAACCGTTCTGTTTCTACATCGCTTGCGAGCACTGCCCCGACGGGCACATCGATGCGCTGTGCCCCGGTCTGTGTCGCAGCTGCGCTCGCGCCCGTGCCAACGCTCAACCAAGATCATCGTCAAATTCAAATGAAAAGGTGAATGTGTTCCTGTTTACAAAAAAAAGAAAACAGGAATTTTTAAAAGCAGGCATATATTTTTAGCAGCACCAGGACGAAAGTGAGGAGGAGCAAGAGTATTTCTTCGTTGTGCCTGAGTCGTCGTTGGGCCCGTCGAATCCGTTCCGAAGCAGCGGACGCTTGCGCATTTCCGATGCCGAACTGGAGAACAGACTCGGCGCCGCAATGAACGCGTGGTTCCAGAACACCGGCGGACAAAGTGATCGCGAGCGGATGCGAACCACGAGCGAACCTGGTCGCGATCAAGCGTCTGTCTCAGGAGTTCAAGGCGCTTTTGGCACGGCGGCCGGTCACCATCAGCGCCAACGGGGCTCAGCGTCCAGTTTCAGAGGCCGATTGGCGGGCGTGGGCGATCCGTCGAACAAAAGACAGCCGCCGCAGCCTGCGATACCCAGCGAATACCCAACAATGATCTACAACATTGACGATTACCTCGATGCGTCCGGCGAAGCAGCAAGGCCACAACCTACGGCCAGACACAAGCCGACCACTCAGCAGCCGAATGCGCACTCGCAATTTCCTCTGATGATTTACGACATCGATGAGTATCTGAATGTCGATTCGGATTCACGCATGACCACTCAAGCACCGAGACATCGAACAAGGCCACCGCACAGAGCTAGGCCTCGGTCAGGCCACGTGGGACGACGCAGGAGACCACTCGGCCGAAGGAGGGGCCGCAAAACTCGGCGACCGCTTGGTGCGGCAGCAGAACATGAAAGCATCACAGGTGTACTGATCCTGGAATTCATTAGCTCTATCTGTTACAGTTCACGATCGGTGTGTTTTAGAATCATACGCTTACTACTGTTATTGATTTTCTCCTGTTTAACGACAGACGTCCATCAGCGGCAAACGCCGCCACCTCGTAAACCACAAAAAGTTCGCGAGGATTTCTGGCGAAGACGACGCAGCAACGGTACAAGCGTTCCGGTCACACTCGCTGAAATGTTACGAAACAAAGACAGCAGGACGTCAAGGGCGCGATTCACAACAATCGACGCACGCATGACGTATCGGTATTCACCGACGTTCGAAGCAAGCACCGTCGCTCACGATCAGCCGACAACTGACGCATACGATGGAGGCACATGGCCACCGGCGATGACAGGTACAGACAAAATAGTCGTTTTAGCTATTGTGGATTTATTCAAACGTGTCCATACTAAAATGACGCCATTTGCTTTAAAAACGCCCGTTTGTCAAAATGCAGGCACTAAAATTTCACTTTGGTGTGACTGATTCGACATTCAGCATTTGTTTACGGGAAGAAATCGGTTAAACGGAAAGTCTGGTTTTTTTGCTGTGAACGGCAAGCGCATGTTTGGCGGCACATGACGTTATTTAAGTGGGACACGTTTGAAAAAAATAGGTCATACATTTGCCAAGAATGCTTATCACAGTGGATGGAATGCAAAAAAAAACAAATTTGCCGGTTGGGAGTGATGACGACAATTTATAATTTCCGTGCTCTCATTTTCTATCAGCCAACCGATTTCCAACGAGCTACGATCGACCGGCCAGCTTCCGGTGGCATCACAGCGGTTGGACACGACGCACAACCACAACAAGTCAGCAGAGTGCGTTGAAAACAAACAACAAACAAAAAAAGCAGTTTGCATTTTGCAATTCACCCATGCGGAACATTCTTGCACAGTGGTCTTCCATTTATTCTTTTCTATGCTTTTTTTACCAACTTAGCGCCCCCGAGCACCACCACAACGACGACGACCACAACCACCACGACCACGTTCCGACCAATCACCAAGCAGCTGCTCCAGCCAACTACCATGACTCTGTGGACGCCCAGTTTCACGTGGCCCGTTGGTGTCCGCCACAGTAAAACGCGAAAACCTCGCCCAGTGCAAGTCGAATTTCGAAAACGACACATTCTGGACGATTATGACGTTTATGGGAGTGAAATCGACGATGGAAACGAGGAGGATGACGGTGTAACAGAGGCGGAGCCATTGGATGCAGATCGCCATTCAGACCAGTCGGCCGACCGTGTGGTGCGCGTGTGTTGCCAGCGCGATCCAACCATTCCATCTGCCTGTTATCCGCTGTGCAGCTTCACTGGGTTCACAAGAGAAAATGTACGTTTACCATTCCAGGGGGACCATTAGCTGTTTTGGTTTTGAGCGCTTGCCGGTGGAACCAGTAAGCGACCGTAATTTGAATTATTCGTTGGAAGGTTTGTGATGTTTCAGATAGGCTCAGCGCAACTAGCCGGCTGGTGTCCATCGGAGCATGCAGCAGCACTGTTGAATTGTCTCAGCCAGTTCTACGACCATCGTCCCTGCTGTCGTGAGCGTCGTGTGCCGGAACGCTGTGACCAACTTTGCTATCCAACTTCAGCAGACTTTCATGAAACAGAAAGTAATGATCAGGAAACTGATGTCAGCGGGCAGTGCTTGTCCGTCCACTTGCGCAGCGTGGTTGCTTGTTATCAGAGTCGCATTGAGCACCTCTTACAATTGTGAAAAGTTTAGAAAATTGAAAGTTATGATTGCACTTAGTCTTGATTCAATAACACAGTTCACGTTGACATCTGTGAGACTAGCTCCTTTTAGTGCAGATTCAATTTCGCTGCCCTACTATTGTGCAATTTTTTTGCAGTTTTCAATGCACAGTGTCCGTTTTTTTTGGTCAGCAAAAAACAACAGCAGTCAATCACTAACTTTCGTTCTGTACTACGTTTTTCTGCACTACATGAACAACATACACAGTGATCACAAAAGCAGTTTTTCCACTACACTGGTTCATGTAACAATCAACGTGCGTTCACAAAAATAGTTTACCACTGCTTCTGTTCTGCATAACAGCGCGTTTTCAAGAAAAAAACCTGTCAGCAGTTCATTCAATTTCAACACGCTGTAACACAACTAAAATGCGCCTGGCGCAAACCGTTTGCCTCTTTTTCACGATTCTAAACGTGACCACCGTTTGTGACGCCGTTGAAGTGACGCTGGCGTGCAGCTACATTCCATGCGAGTATTGTCCGAGTCACTCGATCGAGGTGCTCTGCCCGGGCACATGCCACCGGTGCAGCATTGGCGAGTATCTCAAGTACGCACAGTCCAGATCACGACAACAGATGCTCACTGCTGGCCAATCAGCGTACAACGCTGGTTATCCGTATATGATTCCGTATCATTCGAGTCAACCTGCCGTGATGCCGAGTAATTTGCCGTACTATCCGCCGGTGTGGGGAACATTTTTTGCAACTCGTCATTGATTGGCTGCATTTTTAAAGTGTTATCTGGAAGTTCGAGGTTGAGGTGGATCGGTACCTGTTCTGGGTGTAGGGCTTCTACACACCACTAAGGCCAAGTTCAAAGATAAAAGACCGAGTTCACTTGTATAAGACTGAGTTCACTGGTATAAGACTAAATTTCAGACTGACTCCCGAACCTCCGATATCTTGCAAACAACTGCCTTATATAGGCTGCCAGATGTTTGCGTAGTTGTTGTTGTTTTTTTTTGAAAAGGAAGACAATTGTTCAGTGACAAACACTAGATGCATGCAATAATTGTGAGCTTTAGATTATTAGAGCACTGCTTTTGACTTGTGACATCACGGCGCCGCACAACTCCGCTGCGTTTCAACGCGCCAATCCATGACCAGTTTGTGATTATAATAATATCATATAACCAGTTGATGACTGAGCGATGCAATATTGCAGCAGCTGGTTGCGCCACACACGCACGAGCAGCCCCAATACTATTATGTCACGGTTGACGACGCCGAGGGAGACGATCGATTGCTGGAAGCAAAGCTGGGAATTGCGTTGGAGGATTGGTTCAAGGGCAGAGCGTCTGGTGGCGACACTCCGGTGGTCAGGGTGGTGCCGGCGTCGGCCACGGAACGAACATCAACCACGAAAAGAGTCACACCAAAGACGACCACTAGGAAACCATCGAAACGACGCAAATCAAGTGAGCTATCACGACACCATACAAGAAATCTGGTATTCAAATACAAGAAATTTTGAGTCGCAACTACTAGCACAACCAGATCTGAAACCAAGTGCAATGTTCATGTTTTTCTGCAGCCACTCGTTCCCGCCAAAGCCAGGGGTTCGGAGATCCTTCATCGGGCGAGCATTCCTGGGATGACGCTTACTACGACGACAGCGTCGAGCATCACGCTCGTACGCCAAACAGAGCGCGGCATCGCAGTCCACTCGGCCACCACGAACAGTACAGAACAGACACGAACACGCACGCGCAAACGAGAGGGCGCTCGGGGTCGAGTACGCATGCACGGCATGGCGGTGTTGTTCGTGGCCAAAATCGGGGCCACGGCACGGTCGCAGCCAGCGGGCGGTCGGAGACAAACGTGCCGACGGGGCGTGCTGCGTCGACGCAACTGCGAGCGAGACAAGGCTCAGGTGGCGTTTGAACACCATTTTTATGTTGTACGTTCATTGAATTTCACGTAACTCACAGCTCAGCCTTTGTATTTCTTGCTTCCCCGCCTCGCCCAGCCGCTCGGGACTGCAACAACCACGCATGGATGGTGCAAGCGTTCAGTGTTTCGTTTCAGGCGATGTTCGTCATCATTCATTTCGACCAAGCGGCCACCACAGTCGCCGACGATTCGGCGCAAAACAAGGACAATCGGGCTCGGTGCCGCGACGTCCACAACAGGCACCAGCACATCGCACGCTGCACCGGGCGCCGCTTGCGAGAAGACCGCTGTCTAGGCCTAGAGTGGGTCAAGTGCGGCAGCCCGCAAGGCACCGGGTGTTTCAGCAGGCGTTCCTTGGTGGTCGGCCTACATTAGGCTCATTATCAGCAGTGAACACTCATCACAGCGCAAGCGGCTGGCCGGCACGGGCGCAGCGGGCCGTCAGGAGTTTGATGACGTCACTAAATGGTGATCGAACTCGTTATGCAACGAATGAAACGACATTTGATGAAGACGTCTATGATTATGAATATGAAGATGTGTCGGAGGTTGTCAACGTGTTGCACGTGAGGGAAGGCTGGAGTTTATTTCGGTGTTTTAGTTGTTACCGAATTTGAAACGATTCAGATAGTTTCCAGCAGAACAGCTCCGTGCCATGGAGTGAATGGAGCGCAGCCGACCACGCGGTGCAGCAATGCTGCGTTGCCAATGGCGACGTCCCGCAAAGTTGCTACCCACTGTGCAGTTTCAGTGGATTTAGGAAAAATACGGTTTGTAAATCGTTGAAAACAATTCCATCTATAATACACTTTTTGTCATTTATTCTTTCCCATTCTCCGCTTCAGATAGCCTCCGCACAACTGAGTGGCTGGTGCCCGTCGCAGTATTCGCAGCCAATTCTGAGCTGTCTCCGTCGAAACGCAGATCACAGCGATTGCTGCATGGAGTCCGCCGTTCCAACCGAATGCAGCGCTCTGTTTTGTGCGCCGAAGTCGTCAGCCGTAAATGAACATCGCACGGCCCACTTGCTGCCGACATGTTTGCCGCATTTGTTCGCGACTGTTACAAAGTGCTATGAAAGCCACATCAGACAAACAACGCGTTCTGTATAATAGTTGGAACAAGTTCTGTCGTGTTCTTTTTAAGCTTTCAGCTTTTATTTTTGTCGGTATGTCTTTGACCGCTACTGCTGTACAAATTTTGTGTCTTTTAAAAGGACTGATAAAAAAATCACACGTTTCAATCTACAAAAATCTACCAGCTTTCGAGACTGCGAAAAACGCCGCTAGTCGTCCGATTGCAGGGACTGTATTTTTGGCTTGAACGTCGATTTTTCTGTCTTACAGAATTGACACTTGAGTAAAAATCGTGAATACGTTGTGCGTCACTCGGTGTTGACTTCCTTCGTGCTCTGTTGTACAGCCACTGTTCCATGCAGTCGAACGCAACACTCTCGAAATCAGTGTACATTTTGTTGGCGAACAGCTCAACGCGACCAACTAACCTGTAATCATTGGAAGAAAAATAAAAATTAGATTTGCCAAATTGGTCAGCTTGCAGCGCATGCTGAAAAATGCTGACTCACGGACACCATGACTCAAGAGAGCACCGAAATCCAATACAACCAAAATCACACGCCATGAGGGTGTTCTAACAGGGCCAGGTGCGCGTGGTGTCCTATACCGCAACAAGTTTTGGAGCCACTTTTATATCTGGGACAGCCAAAGACACACAAGACATGGACACCTGCGAGGACCCCATTTTTAGCGTGCATCAACTGACATTACCTGTTGATGTCGGCCACACCGAAAACGCAGACGTCACGAACGAATTTGCCATCGCACGACGCTTCGGGCGCATCACGCCACACCACATGCCGAGTGAGCCACGATTTTGATGGCAGCCGCTGGTGGTCGCAGAATTCTGCAAAAAAATCAACCAATTATTAAAAAGGCCCCCGTATCGTACGCTGTTCCAGTTCTATCGGAGTTTTTGCGGTTCGCGAAATGAAATGAAATAACCAAGAATTGAATTAAAACGTACGTATTCCGTTGTGCACTTTTGCTTGTTTATCTCACAGCATATTTATTTTTCGTTTCCACTGTAATCGCGTTTTTTTTCAATGACGCTGATTCTCGCATGTTATGTTAATCTGGTCAATCACAGTAATCTGACCCCTCTTCCAACCTGGCCAATAGCCTCCGGGTGCGCCAAGCTTTTCGTTGTGATTGATAGTAGCCCACAAATGTTCGTCAGCAACGAGCGTGTCGCGAAGCCACTCCGTGAATTCGATGGTTCGAGCGTCCGAGAGTAGAAACTCGACAAACGGACGGGTGAGTGCTGCGGCAAAGTTGCCCTTGTAGACGTGCAGTGCGTGCGGCACAGGCAGCTTGGTGTGGCGTGTATCACGCACCTGACTAATCGGCACACCCGCTGCGTTGTAAAGCACACGGTACGGAAACCAGTATCTGAATGCAGCTTGACAATTGTGACAAATGCGGTAAAAATGGCATTCAGGATAATTTTAGTGTGGTTTTTATTCTGCAGGGCAAGCCAAGCTGTGCGAACTCTGTAAAACGCTTGTTGGATTCGTGTTTGACCACAACACGCTAAGTTACATGTGAACGAAAAAAAACTTGCATGGCAACAAAACTTTCAGATAATAATGAAACAAACCTGTAAAAATGTGTCTCCTTCTGCAGCTCAACATCGTTGGTTCCATTTAGCGCTTTCAGAATGTTCACCAGTTCAAAGTTGGTCTTCAACGGCACATCCTGTGCGCCAATGTTCAGCACGTAACGCCATTTGGTCGATGTGGTCAGCAAGTCGGAGAAACAGTTTAGTGCGGCCTGAACAAAAGTTTTGATGAATCTTCATTGAGAACCTTCAAATAAATTTACAAAAATAAATTCAATCCGAAAACTGTTCGATACACATACAGTATGGCCGAATAAATAAGGCAGTCTCATTCAAGGCGACATTAGTGGCAGACTAGGAGTTGCCTTTCTCAAAAACGCTAAGTTGTTCGCCAATCGAGTGTGCAATGTATAAAGAATGAATAGAATAGCACATATAATGTTGATTAATTTTAAGAAACATGTCAAATTTCAAACAGATTTTGGTTTCTGAGCGTATGTTTTCTTTCATTCAAATTTCGCGCGCTCCTTGCACCCTGAAAAAAGCTGCCATGTTCAATTGGCCCTACCACCGTGTACCTACCTGCAACACTGCAAATCCACCCCAGTAGACATACTCCGATTTCGTAACGAGCACATTCGGGAAGCAGGCGGCCAACGCACGCACGGCTGCATGCGTCGCAGGTGAACACTTGCGATCAACATGGATGCAGTAGACGTTTTGAGGCCAGTAGATCAACCTGCATGAACACACGTCTTTTAGAAGTTCAGTTTCTTTGGTGTTGCATTTTATTGAGCAGAATAAGTCACGGAAATGGTGTGCTGCCGTTAACTTTCACCTGAGCAATCGTTCCAGCTGTGCTACACTTTTGTGCATTGATATGCTAAATGCGATTGGGTAGCGCGCTTCATCGTTGCTGGCCGATCGTTTCGGATACCCGCGATCATGCACAAACGACTCGCAGTTGTTGCTTTCGTTAAAAACAATTGTGATTTTTTTCAGAAAATCTGAATCCGATTCGTCCGGTCTATGATAGCCGTGCCAGCGACAGATTTCCACGTGGTCTCGCGTAAAAATGGCAGTGCAATTTGGTTGGCGAGCGGTCGCGGATTCAGCGTGATTGGTCTGCTTTTGAAATTGGTCATAATATTGAGCATGATTACTGCAGTGGTCACTCGGAGACATCAGGTGAACACTTCGACCGATTTGGTTGAGCAGAGCAGGAATGCGGTAATATTCGTGTTGAGTGTCTTCGCCAATCATCAGCAACTGCACTGAGAGCAACAGTGCACCGGCACACAAGGGCGTCAACAGTCGCAAATTTTTCTGACTTCCCTTGTTGTGCATCATGCAGAATTTCAAGTCATTTCAAACCTGTCTTACTTTTTCAATTATTTTTCGTAAATGGCCGAGTTGCAATTGCAAGAAATTCGCCGAATACAGCGAAGAACGCCAAACAAGCCATCGATTTCAAATGAGAACATCACTGACATAGTGGCGAACACCAGAAAAACCGCAAAGTCCTGAAGTGTTACACACGAACAGTGTGACAAATATAAAAGTGCAACAACAATCTTGTCAACAACTATGTCAAGCCGAACACCATTTCGGAAGATTTGACGATGAAAACGCGTTACAATTGAACATGCGTGTCAGAGAAGTTACACACGGGTACGGGTCCCTCTCCACATATAATGCGGTAATGCAAAAAAATGCGTTTGAAAAAAAACAGATTACACCGCCGCAGAATGGGTGTGAGGCGGAATTATTATTATTGATAAATGTCAATTTATTTGATATGACAAATTTGCGCTTGCGCGAAATTCACCCGGCTGACGGGATACGGACGGATACAAATAGAACAAGAACAGTGATCGATTAAAAACGAGCGAAACACACGTCGGCTGCGTTCACACAAGCGCGCTGTAACGCACACCGACACTATGAACGCAATCACCGCGTCAAGTACGCATGCAAATTACAAGTTTGTGTCTGTGCGCTGCTGCCGGCCGATAGACAGATACATGCAGACCAATCGTTGCGTACACCATCCCCTGCACAACTTTCTCGCTAAAACTGTGCAACAGCTGGATTAACGGAACTGCTGAATTTTTGCGGCGGAATATCTTAAAATAAGTTATGAATTCATGCTGTTTTGCATGACCAAACTTTCTTTCTTTTATCTTTTGTTTTATCACCGGTTCATTCATTTGTTCACCAGCTCATTTTAGCTTTCGCTGAGTTTTTATCGTGTTTAAAAATCTGTTTTCAACAAGAAGTGGCACAAAGCAATAACAAAACCAACAACGAACACCCGGCTTCGGCTTCTTCACACACCAGCATGAGAAAACAGTGTAAAAAGGTTTCATCGTTTTTTCAACACATCACATTTCAACAGACAAACATATCGGGTAGATTAGCCAATCGACAGCCGTTCGGTCAATGGTGCAATCGGAAGCAATAATGTTCTTCAATAAACTTTTGATTGCACACCAGATAACGATTTTTTGATTTTCTTTTCTACCATTGTAAACAAAAATAACAAAACGCAGGAACAACTTAACGATCTTTTTTTGTACTGTTACACGTCGGGTTTGGTTAGAAAAACGACTGAAATAAGTAAATAAAAACACAACTATATTTTTGAGGAAGTTTCGAGCGAAACAAATGTTGTTCGAACCAAAGCCACAAGAAGTTCGAGGCAAACAATCATTTGACAAAGTGCCCCATTTCATTGAAAACAATAACAATAACTCATCCAGAAACAACACAACAGAAAACGCACGAAAACAATACAAAGCATCATGCCATGGAAACATTTTCAAAGACAAATGATGACAGATTCAATAGTTTCAGGATAAGTTTCCTGATAAATTAGGACAAGTCTTCCAAGCGACGTTCAGTTGATCTACGCATCTTGATCGAGAGCATCCAGCTGTGTTGCATCAGACGTGTCCAACGGTGCTATTGAGTGCGCTGCAGTCAATGGCAGAAAAAATTCAAAAAATTCTGACAACTGATTGGACGTATTCAAATCGTATAAGTCATGAAACCAATCAACATGCTTACACAGTCAACATCTGACAATGACAGTCTAGTTTTTAACAAATCAGCGAAATTCTATTCAGGCTCACTGCATTTCGACCTGGCCAACATTAGATACGCAGAAGAGTGATGCCTCACCAGTGATGCACCACGCCTCTTGAAAAACGCCACCAAAAACAACAACAACAACAACAACAACAACAACAACAACAACAACAACAACAACAACAACAACAACAACAACAAACGGAAAGCGCCACGTACAGAAGTGTTGCGCGATCATCTGCACGTATTGGAAGGCACGGTCGTCCTCGATCAGATTGATCGCAATGCCGGCCTTGCCGAATCGGCCGGTGCGTCCAATGCGATGCAGGTACGTGTCGTAGTCGGGCCCGATCGGGCGGTTGTTGTTGCTCGTGTCGACCAACATCGGTAGATCGTAGTTGATGACGACGGTGACCGCCTCAACGTCGATGCCTGCAAACACGTGCACCGCCGTAGATCTCTGGAAACCGGTCACTTTGTTCGCGGAATACCGAGCACACGAAGCACTCAGTTCAAGAAGAGTGAACCGGAGTCGGCTTTGCTTGTGCAATCAAGAACGCCATTTGTGGCGAAAGCAGCAACAAAACAACATCGGTATGTCGAAACCTGTAATCATGCGGCAACAAAACCCCGATTTTGCTTTGAACTGACCGCGTGAGCAGACGTTGGTTGTGATGAGAACTTTGTGTTCACCAGCCTTGAATGCTTCAATCACTTTTGCACGATCCTCAACCGTGAGACTGCCAGACAAGACGGCAACGGGATGATTGAAATGGCGAAGTTGTTCCGCCAGCCAATCAGCACTTCTGCGCGTCTGCAAATTTAGAAAAAACACTGACTGGACGCAACAAAATAAAAATAAGTAAGTCGTACTTGTTTGTGGTGTAAAGGTCAGGCTATGGTCCAAATCCATTAGTATTTGTTTTGCACACAAAGAATAGTCATTTTCAGCAAAAAAACTGCGTTTCCCTTTGAAGATGTCAACCCTGCTGATTTCTGCTGTTTCGGTACAAAACGTTGTTTTGATTCCATTGAAACATTGATAATACCTAAATGTTTACAACAAAAACATTGTGCCACCGTTTCAACGAACATGGCAGAAGATGATCGCGGATCCGATGGTCATGCCGCCGTACAGGTTCATGATGGCGTCCAGTTTGTGTTCGCGCGTGCCACATTTCACGTAGAACTGACGAATGTTCGCCAACGTTTGCTCGTCACGGCGCACACTGAACGAAAGTAAAGAATACTTGCTGTTGATATCATGAAAAACAAGGTGCGATAAGCACCAGCAGCACTGACGTGAGCCGGCTGAGTGGCTGAGTGGATAGCACTTGGGACTTCCAATCGGAAGGGCCGGGTTCGAATCCGCTCGTGACCACTCGGCTGCCCCGGGTTGCGTGGGGCTTAATGGTTCGGCAGCATAAACGTCGGCTTTCTTGATTCACAAGATTGCTGTTCCGGTGGCGAGGAACTTAGTGACATCGCGCCCATGCATACCAGCGCAGCTTGCCCAACGACCACTTCTATAGCAGAAAAACTGCTTCCAACGTCGCAGCCCATGTGGTGGACAATAAAAAATTGCGACACTGCCTTTCCCCAAGGGCGTTGGGTAAGGATAAAAAGGGGGCAACAAACAACAACAACAACAGCAGCACTGACGTGATGGTCATGCAGTCCTTGCCAGCGACACTCTCAGCGAACTGCATGATGTCGTCGTCGTAGGTGGCCGAGAACAGCAGACACTGGCACTTCGGGTTCGCTTGTGTGATCGCTCTAATATGAACAGGTTTTTTCATTTCAACCAGTTGCGAATCGTTTTTTGAAAACTATCAGTTTAAAAAAATTCTAAACCATTTTGAGTTGAGTTGATAATTTGAAGAAAAAAATGGCAGAGAGCACGGCTGCCTTATGCATTCGGTGGGACGCACTTGTGCAGGCGCAACGACTGATCCTGATGTCCTTGTTGCGAAATCATCACGTCCGCCTCATCCAGTACGAACACGACGATCTTGCTCGGGTCGAACACTCGAAAACGATTCACCCAGTCAAGCATTGTGCCCGGCGTGCCTGGGAAGGGAAGACAGCAAAACAATTGACAAGAGCAACTGATTTCGCTGGTATAGCGCCCTAAAACGCCACCGAAACCGAGGTGCCCGCCAGCATGTCACAAGACACAAGCGGGTATCGAGGTTGTGGTGGAACCGGTGATAAAGCGACAGAAAGACAGTCGCTGTACACTCTAAGCGGTTTGTATTTCACGAAAACGCGCACCAATTAAGATCTGTTCCGTGATGTTCACATTGCGTTGTACACGGTACTGATCGCCCTTGACTGCGTAGCGCACACGCACGTCCACCATGTGCTGCGCCATTCGTTCGACGACTTTGCCGATTTGCAATGCCAGCTCGTAAGTGGGCGCCAGACAAATACACTGAAGGAAAAACCACTGATTGCCGGTCGAATTCACATCGCAAAGCTGACCGCAAACAGTTTCATGATAATCGATTTAACCTGTGGATGCGCGAGCTCAGGCCTGACACGGTACAGCATTGTCAGCACAAACGCCGCCGTCTTGCCGGTGCCTGACTGCGACTGTGCGATCATGTTCTCTGGCCTGAGCAAGGTTTACAGTTTCAAAACGGATGTTTGCCAAATTGAAAAGTGTCCACACCAAACGGAAATGCAGCAACTCACGGATCAATCAGAAGCACTGGCAACGCGGACTCTTGAATTTTTGACGGTTGATTGTATCCCATGTCGTAAATGCCCTCCAGCAGTTTCTGGGGTCTAGAGAGAAAGCAAACTATTTCATTTTCGGCATACAAAAAAACACAGAACCAACCGACAACTCACAGACGCAGTTCCTTGAATGTTTTCACTGAGAATAATGGTGAGCACGGATTCGACTGTTGAACTTTGATGTCCTCCGGTTTCAGTTGCACAAGCTCTTTGTGCACCAGTTTGTTTAGTAATGCCAAGTCAGCTGAAGAAAAAAGTTTAAAAAAATGCACAATAATAAGGAATAACATCATGCTTGCTGGTTGGCTGTGGGCGAAGGTTTCGGCAAATTGCTTTTGATTTCGTTTATGCGTTTTTGGCGTGGGATTCTTCTTCTATTTTTGAAAAGAGATGCAAACACTATTGGAAAAAGCTTTGAAACCTCGAGTGGGATTCGAACCCACCACATCCCTGGTTTTCCGGAGCAGCGCCTCAGACCACTTGACCACCGAGGAGGCCCGTCTTTCCTCAGCCACTATCAATCATTTGGCGATTCGGAAATTATTAGATGTCGAAAAGTGACGCGACTCACAGTTTCAAGCGTGTGATGGTCACAACCTGCAAAACTGCACCAACCGATTTCGTCCGGAGCCAAACTTGATTTACTGCGTGGTGAGCCGGGTGGCGTGCTCGCAGTGGCAGGTGCAGCACTGCCGAACTGACTTCCAGCATAGCTGTTGAAATGTGCCGCTGGTGGCGGCTGACTGAACGGTGCGTTCAGGTTTGTGTTGTCCGCAGCACGACCGGTGACTGAAGGCAACACGGACACGGACACTTCAAACGTTGTCATTGTCATTACCGTAAAAAGCACGGTTAACAAAATCCGCTCTTTCATGGGGAATCGTGATGTGTACGCAACTTTTTTTCAGTACGGTATGGCCGGTTAAACATGGCAGCTTTTTTCAGGGTGCAAGGAGCGCGCGAATTTTGAAAGAAAGAAAAAAGACGTTCAGAAACTGAATTGTGTGCCAAATTTGACGCGTTTTTTTTAAACTAATGGGTTATCCGCGCTATTCTATTCATTCTTTATCCCTTGTACACATGATTGGGAATTACGTTGGCTTTTTTGAAAAAGACAACTCCTAGTCTGCGGCTGATCCCGCCTTGATGAACTGCCTCATTTATTCGGCCATACTGTACATGAACTCATTTTCAGCAATATTCTGCATTGTCTGCACTGCACTCACGTCACACAATGATGAACTGACACCAAATATTTTTGAACGTGCACTTTGTGTCATTCACTCACTGGGTCTAGCAACCGCACCGGCAGCTTGTCCACGTGCGCCACCACGTGGGTTGCCCCCCGTTGGCCTGCTCCCACGGCCACGACCGCTGCCCCCGCCAAACTGATTGCCGTTGAAATTCGTGTTCGCTGCAGCTGCAGATGAGCCGAAACCAACCGAAGTGCCTGCTGCAGTTTGTGCGTATGCGGAATTTTTTTGCTTGACAACTAATTCAGCAGAAAAATAACAACAACGACAAAAAAACTTCGCTGTTGTCGCAAAACACGGACCGAACCGAACTGACCAAATCCTTTGCACAAATGACAAAAACAAACAAGCTTTTTTCCCTCCAGAGCCGAGGGTAAATTGGGCTCGGGGCAGTATTGCCCGTTTCCGCCGGAGTTTGGTACCTTAGGGTTTCCGGAACCGGCGCGCAAACAAATAAATTAAAAAAAAAGTTAGTTCAGACAACAAGACGTACCAGCAGTCCAGTTTGCATCTCCAGAAGTCTGAGATTGAAAGCAGCCGAACGCTGAACCGCCAAATGGCGCGTTGCCAGCAGAGCCATTGGCGTCTAGTGGCGCACTGCCAAAACCGCCAAACGTCTTGCTCTGACCGGTTGAATCACCATCACCACCGAATGCTTGAGACAAAAAAAACATTGCATGCAAAAACTAATGATTTTGTTAAAAATATGGCACGTTGATTGGCCGCATTAGTTTTGCGTTGTGATTCGCAGTTATCAGCATGATTAGCTGCTGAAACCAATCATTCGCACCGCACACAAACCAATCATTATCAACAAATGAAATGACACAACAACACCTTTGGCAAGAATTATGGTCAGCGTTCGCCGCAAAGCTCAGTTTGAATTTGTCACGTTATTCACGTTTGCCAATTCACAAAAACGTCACACCATTCTCACACCAAACAAGCGACAATGAACGCACCGTTTTGCGTGGCAAATGCGCCGAAGCCCGTGCCGGGGATGCGACCGGTGCCTGGGGCTGCTGGGGGACGCACACCACCGATTGCGCCACCACCAAACACGGACGACGACGCATTCGGCTGCTGCGGTGTCCAAGTGGACGACGAGCCGCGCCCTGTGCCACCTCGACCGATACTCAACTGCTGCGCCTGCAACATGACATGAGGGCATGGGGGGGTCACTGCGATGACACGACACGGCGACGGCGATCATATTGAATTGAGCGCTTGCTTACGCTCGCTGCTAACCTTTTCAGTTATTCTGATTTCTTCAGCCTCTTCTTGTGAACGAACTGCTTCCGCCCATGCGTCCGAGTCACCACCATCGCCGTTAGCTTTTATCGACATGGTTTCAAGAAAATGCGAGCGATGGAGACTGCGATTTCCGATTGTTCTGAAACACAGAGATGTTGTTTTCGGGCAGGGACGCAGGGTTGTTAAAAAAAAACAAAAATCGTCATTTTGTTTTTTCATTAAAAAAGAAAAAACGATTGGTATTCATATTTAAAAATTTTGAAAAAATGATTTTTGATTTTTGATCAGATGATGCTTGCAATAAAGTCGTTGTAGGTTCCTAATCCTAAATCTAATCCTAATCCTAAGACCAGTTTTTTTTTAAGGAAAAAGGATCAAATTGGTTTTCGCATTTTTTTCTTTCCTGTGTTAAAGAGGAAGAGGACCACCTCCACCGTACATGTACTTTTAAATATGAAGCCGTACGGAAAAGACGGTTTGCCTACTTTATTCAAAAAGCGTGAAATAAACCGCGCTTTTAAAACGTCTTAGAAAAATATTTGCAGTTTGCTTGATTCACAATTGACCGCGAACATTGTAGCCAAAAGAAAGAACTGCCGCTACAAATTGAGTAGCTGGTTGTGGACTGCTGAGAATGACGATGAATGACGGGCGGGGGATTGAACCGGACACGGGTAGGAGGGTTGAGTCAGAGAGAAAAGACAGGCTAAGTGATGGGCGGAGACGGACGACTGTTTTTTATTTTGATTTTGATCGAATTCTAAAAAAAATTGGCGAAACTCGACTCAACTGATTGAAATTGATTTAAAATAATCAATCAAAAAAAGCTCATTGATAGCTTTTGCTTTTGTTGCTTCGGAAAAAAGCGATTATATCATCAATCGAATGATACCTTCTGTAATTCTTAGTCCTTGTCTGATCCTCGTTCACGTATCAGCAGATTCAGAAAACTCGCAGTTCGCAAATGCATCAGTCGGTCCAGTCCTCCAGTGTCATCATGACGTGACGGACGACGTCGTCTGTCAATTCCGACGTAGACATTCTATGCCACCTCATGGGCGTTGAAAATGCTGGCGGATAGTGAAGTTTTTATGTTTTCGTTTCATACTTTGTTGTTTTGTTAAGCTGAATTGCAAAATTTTTCAGAAATGACAGCGAAACACGAAAAGGGGAGGTGAACTTTGACCGAAGTAGCTGCAATTCACCGCTGAACAATTGTGGAAAGAGCTGCTGCCGGGTGGCAAGGTCGGTGGTGTTGTTGGTGGTATCATTTGTGGTTTAAAATGTGCCAAACAAAACTGGTGACTGCAGACGAATTTACTGCATTTTCAATCGACAATCGCTCATTTTTTCTTTCAAAATGAAATCACTCGAAGCAGACGCGATCAAGGCGGAAATGGTGTATGGAAAAATTGCGCGAGATTACGGATGCACATGAATTGGTATGACTTTGAAATTCAAATTTTATGAATGACACGCTGCACTTTATTCTCCAAAGCATCAGTGAGTCGCTGACTGGTTTCAGTGGGGATGGAAAAAACCGGTTTTTTGTTTTCTGTGAAAAGAAACCGGTTTCATTTCATGGTTTTAAAACTTTTTACCAGGGTTTTTTTCGAAAATGGTTTTCCAGCTTCAGAATATTGCTAGCTATGGATTTTGCCAAACATACAATTGAGCAAGAAAAGCTGGATAAACCTGTTATTGTGGTTTTGAAACAATAATCATAATTTTTTCCCGTACAATTGAGCGGTGGATTCGACGACTGAAAATTTGGATTTGTTTCGACGACTGAAAATTCAGATTTTCTATTGGTAAAAAAACTATTTTTTATTTTTGGCTTGAAAAGAAAACGGTTTCTTTTCCGTGCCTTCCCTGGGTTTCGCAGTATTCTTGTTTAAACCTGTCATTTTTAAGCATAATACAGTGCTCGCGAAAGAATGAAGGGAACGTGATCGGAGTTTCAGAAAAAATAGTTCTCCACAAAAGTGGTGTTTGATTTCAACAAAACCCAATCCATCCCTAATGTTGAGCGTTTTTCACTTCAAAGCAGTGTCGCGGTCGGTCGAGTCTGATGCATTGAACGACAGCTCGGTCGTGACCGCAACGACGACGGAAAACGAAGAACTACGAGCGCTTGTTAGAAGTGTGAGAAGAACGAATTTGGACACGTCTGTGTGCAATCAGCTGACAGGCCATTTTCAATGGCTTGCATCGTTTTTGAATTGAGAAATTAGAGTGTATTATACAGAATGAAAGGAGAAAACCATGAGATGAGCTTTACCGATCCGATCCTGACTTTCAAGCATAATTCGTTACTCCTGCCGTTAATTCCCTTGCCAATAACAAAGGGTGAAGCTAAATCGTGCCTAGAGTCGAGACCCAATACGGTCGATTCTGTACGAATGTACGAATGCCGACTGCACGACAATTCACGATGTGCGTGGCACTTTTGTTGCAGAACCCTGCCGATGCCATTGACTTCATCGACAACTTGGAATAAACGCCAGAGAGTGCCATTTAGTTTCATGGAGCTTGTTTTTATTTCTTCTGTTCATACGTGTTTTTTGTAATAAATTTTTTTTGTTTGCTTGCCTTAAAAAATTGAATTGTTAGTTATGCGATTTCGTTCGGTTCAAAAATTGTTTGAATCTTTTGATCTTCAACAGCGGCTATGAAGAGTGCAAATGTGATGATTGATGATCATTGATTGATGCTGGCTGAGCTAAAACTTTGAAGTTGGGGTGGAGGTCCGTATATATCGCAATACAGTGTCTGTCCGACACAACTCACAAAAGAAAAGATGATTTGAGCAAATTCTCAATTTAAATCCGAACTGCCAAAAAATTCAATCTCACATCACACAAGAAGCGGGACTTGCGCTACGCGCGTTTTTTCGACGGTCAAAAACCACGACGGGAGCGTTTTTCAAAAATTCGCTATCGGATTCTGATTGTCAACTGATTTGTTTGTGATAGTTTTGTGTTTGTTCCTGAAAGTTGGGTTGGGACTGCTCTGCTATGACTCAACTGTTCGACCCGGCCCAACTGCTATGACTCAACTGTTCGACCCAATTCAACTGCTCGACTGCGACCGAACTATGTTAAGAGAAGTGTTTCATACCATACCTTGTGTGATTCAAATGCAAACATAAAAAAAGTCAACAAGCAGTCAATATTGCTTTGCTGCACTGATTTACTGAAGTTTCAACAACTCTTCGTCGTGAAACTTGATTGTTTAGAATGTTTGGTACATGTTTTATTCAATTGAAAGCCGGAGCGCGTGTGTCGGTGGGTGCGGAGCGTGTGCGCTGCGCTAGTGGAAGATGAGCATGAGCATACTGAAACATGTGCGCGTGCGTTTTGAATAAAGAAGCATTACGGGAAAAGACTTGTCATGTTGTGCCAAATCAATCACTCAGAAAAGTTTCAAAGTGTTATTTCAACAATCAACACGCGGCAGCACTAGGGTTAGGGGCTTTGAAAAAAAAAATTTTTTTTATTTTTTTTTCGTTTTTTTTAAAAAAAAATTGGATTTTTTTTTTCAAATTTAAAAAAAAAATTTGAAAAATTTTTCTTCTACTTTGCTCTGAAAATTCGATTTATGGCATAATTTTTTGAAAGTTCAAACCAAATTTTCTTCCCAACTTCTTTGTGTGCTTAGGTACATGTCATTATTTGGTCATTTTGACCGACGTACTCCATGTTTTTCGATTTGGATGACTTCTAGAGTCAATTTTTAGCGTTGAAATGACTTAACTGAATTGAAATATCGTTTCAGAAATCGTTTTCTGGCAACTTAGAATATGTTTTTTCAGTCGGTAGGCCATGAGATGAACATGATATTTTGTTGATTGGCGTATGTTATAGGTCTACAATGGAGTTGTGCGATATATTGTTAAACAATTGGAGCGGAGATGTTGGTTAATACCACATCACACGACCGTTTTTCAGATACCCGATAACATGGCCACATGTTAAAACTTGCGTGCTGAGCTAAACTAACGTGTTAAACTTGCGTCTGTCAGTTGCCCGCAACGTGATCGCGAAATCATGGTACGTGTTTTCGATACGATGATTTGAAGAGTGGGCTCTCGCCATGTGGCAGATAGCATAGCTGGTTGAACCTGAAAGTAAGTGTCTTGGGGGGGGGGGCGACCGGGTCGACAGGGGTTGCCGACTTAGCTACAGCAAACAGGAATTTTTGAACACAGTCAAATTTTGGTAATTTTCTAAAGAGGAACAACTAAGAACGGTTCAATATTCAAGTACACGTCGAAAATTGTCCTGTTTTACTGTTGAAAATGCAACTTTCCCTCTATGAAATGGACATAATTTCAATAAAACACGATTTTCGCTCTTATAGTTTTCCGGATCGTTCTGAAAATAGTCTAGATGAACTCAGCTCGACGAGACGCTTCGAACAAACCTAACTTGTAAAAAAAAATTTAAAAATTTTTTTTTTTAAATTTAAAAAAAAATCCGGATTTTTTTTCCCCTAACCCTAGGCAGCACCAACAGCAAAAACAGCAACAACACCTGTGACGGCTCAACATTATGAGGAAAACAAAAACCAAACAAACAAATCTTTGAGATGTTTCTTCATTTATCTTTTTTTTCTTTGTCCATTGTCTATTTTTTTTATTTTTTTATTTTTTGCACATCTTTTTCTCTTTCTTGTTTGTTCTTTTTGAAGAGACGCAGAAATGGGTTGTTAAACAAAAATCGAAATTTAAAAAAGTGATATATAAAAAAACAAAAATGCTGATTTTTCCTCCAGTATGAATTTTGGCACATTTTTTCGAAAGTTCAACAAAAATTTTCTTTGATATTACCTTGTAAAACCGTCAGCAGTCGATTTTGGACCGTTTTATCAACTGATTTTAGGCTTCAGCAACTTCTGCTATTGCTATGAAGTTTTTGAGCGTCCAAAAGCTTGGCTTACCATTTCCGATGCAGATATGGTGACAATTCGTCTCGGAATCTGAATTCTAAGCGTCCGTACTGCACCGTTTGCAAGCGCTACGTTGTCTTGTTGCTGTTACGTGTCGTGTTGTCGCGACATCATCAGAACTGATCGAATTTCAGGCCGGTATGTTAGTTTTCATTTCAGCTGAGAACAATTAGTGACATGTTGGTTGGGGGGGGGGTTAAAACACAAGGGGGGAATGAGGTCACCAAAACAAAATCCGCCATCCGAATACCAAAAAATTAAGACTTTTGTTTCAAAAAAGTTCTCTACAATACTTGACTAGGGAAGTCCGCACAACCGCTGGTTTGTCGCGCGGTTGTCTCTGCGTTTGGCATGTGGTCTGTTTATTTATTTGTTTGGTTTTTGCGTTTTAGTTCCGTGCCGTGCCGTTCTTGTTTCGGTTTTGCATTTGTTTGGTTTGGTTTAGTTTGTTCTGCTTCGGTTGCCTAGTTTCTGTTCGGTTCGTCTTTTTGATTGAACAATTGGATTTTTATAGTCATTTTCTTTGCGTCATTTTGTGTGTTTTGTGTGTTTGTGTGTTTGTGTGTTCGTGATAAGTACGATTCTGCGTCTTTTCATTTTTCACCTTTGTTGGTTGTGTTTGTTTTGATCCGTACCGTTTTGTTTCGTTTCTGTTTTTGCTATGTTTGGTTGGTTTCGTTTCTGTTGTAGTTGCTTTGTTTCCGTTCGGCTCATTTTCGATTCGTGTTTTTGAAATGAAACGCTAATTTCAAGAGTCTGTGTTCGCGATATCTTCAATTCTGCGTCTCTTCATTCATTTTTGCTTGCTGATTTCGTCTTGTTTAGTACCGTTTTTCGATTATGATTTTGTTAGGTATGGTTATACATCGTTTTGTTTCGACTGTTGTGCTTTTGTTCAGTTGCTTTGGTTCGTCTTTTTGATGTGTAACTTGGTTCAAGAATCATTTCCTGTGTTCGCGATAAATTCGACTCTGCTTCTTTTCAATTTTGATTTTTGAGTTCGTTTTGTTGTGTTCCGTTTAGGGTTGGCATGGTAAAAATACCGTTTTTTTTTTACCGGTAAAAAACACGTATTTTTACGCGTTTTTTTACCAGGGCAAAAATTGGTGCCTTGAAAAAAACGGGAAAAAGACCGTTTCTGTATTTTTCCGGTTTTTTCGTATTTTTCCGGTTTTTTTCAATTTCGGACTCTGAGTTTTTATATCATTTTTGATGAGAAAATGAGAAAATCTGTGACCAAGAAAAATATGATGACGAAATTGACACTGATGTTTTGAAAGAACTGTTAAGCGAGGTGCAAGAATCGGCTGGAGCTGCCGAGCTGAGCTGAAAATTTTAAAAATTCGAAATGTCGCTCAAAATTGTCTTTCTGACACAATTACTGGCTTGTTTTCTTTTTGATCTGAACTGACTCTAAATTCGGTTTAATTGCGTTATTGTAGCAAATTGTGTTCGTCTATTGTGACCAAAGACTGTCCGGTGAAAACGCTGTGGTTTTTTCCTGTGTAATTGGTGGAATATAAACGATTGAGCAAAAGGTAATGTTCGATTTATTGCTGACCTTTTGGGTTTTCAAGCCCAAACATAATTTATTTTCTTTGTTGGTGCACGATATTTTGAACAAAGCATTCTGATAGTTGTTTTCACAAAACCTGGTTCAAGTTTAAAGTTGGCTGCGACAAATATGCGGGTTTTTACAAGTTTTTGGCTTTCGTTTTTTTCCGGTAAAATTACCGTAATTTTACCGGTAAAAATACAGGTTTTTTTACCACGATTTGAAAAAAACGGTATTTTGCCAACCCTAGTTCCGTTCAGTTCAGATTTTTTTTTCTCGTTTGACTTGGCTCGGTTTCTTTTTTGTTTCGGTTGCTTCGTTTATGTTCAGTGCGTTTCGGATCGTGTTTGGTATGTGTCTTAGTGTGTGACTGTTTTAAGAGTCCTTTGTGTGTTTGCGATATGTCTGTTTCTGCGTCTCTTAAAAAAAGGAAAAAAAAAGAAAAAAGAGAAAAAAGAAAGAAAAAGATGTGAAAAAAAAGAAAAAAAAGAAAAAAACAAACAAAATAAAATGATGAATGAAGAGACAGCTCATAGACTTGTTTCTTTGGTTTTTTTTGGTTTTTTCATCATAGTGTTGAGCCGTCACAGGCGTCGTTGCTGTTCTTTATCTTGTGTTTAAGAAAGCCACTCATTGAAGTTTTTTGTTTATTGATTGTTTCGGGTTCTTCAGTTTTCGGTTCTCGTTTTGTGTGTGAATTGAGTTTTTTTTGATAGAGTTTGTGCCTCCAAATGTTTTTCAACTTCAGCTTGTTTTAGGGTAAAGACATGGGCAATTCTTGCCCACATCCGGCACCCGATACAAAACAATGATATAATAGTTGTTTGTTTCATTCATTTTTTTGATAATTTTGTCATTATGTTAATTGTTTATCATTGTGTTTTTGTTAAAGGTGTTGCGCGTTAAATAAAATCTTGAATCTTGAATCTTGAATCTATACGGGAGTCATTTGGGAGGCGCTTGCATATCAAATGTGGTTCTTCGAATTCCCTGATTGATTTAGCACAACTTTTGATTTTGAATTTTTTTTTCATTCAAACAAAAAGGTTTGCCTACTTTATTCAAAAAGCGTGAAATATAACGCGCTCTAGAAAAAATTTTGTAATGGTCAATGTGTTTGTTCAGTTTACAAATGTCTGGAATTAAAAGGAACAAGAACCGACGACGACGAGTCTAAAACGAATAGGCAGTAGAGTAAAATAAAAGCAAGATAAGCAGAAATGCAAGATGGCGGGCGAAATTCAAGGGAGTGGGCGAGGTGGGAAGTTGAATTCTGATTTCTGAGTGAGACGGCGTCCCCGTATGCATGGACGTAGCGCAGGGAGTGGGTCGCATGGACAATCATGAACGCCAAACAAATTTGACATGTATGTGGAAATGTGTGATTGCGTTGACGAGTTCAGCGCCGTCCAGTCGATTGTCGTCGTTGACGCGTACCACAAAAAATTCAAACCTGCTCGATCACATTCAAGGTTTTCATTTGGAGAACCCAGTGGATAAAGCTGCAAAGAAACGTTGAGAGAAACTGTCACGATCCACTAACCCACGTCGTTTTCTTCACTTGAATGAAGGGTCCAAAACCATGAAAGGTCCAAAATCCAGGTTTTTGTTGGTTGCAAAAAAACTAGTCAAACAACGGGAAAAATCTCATTAAGCATTGCCAAAAAACTGAAAAACGACAACAGCAAGCTCGACACCTCTATTTTATTGACTTTATGACAATAAACAACTTCCAAAAAAGAGAAACTGAACAGGCATAATCACAAACAACCAAATCAAGAAAAAAAACAAAATCAAATCAAATCAAAAACGGAGTTTGGTACCTTCGGGTTTCCGGAACCGGCGCGCGTATAATTAAATAAAAATAAAAAATAATAAAAACACGTCTCACAACACACATGGAAGTTTAGCTGGCGAGGTGCTGTCAACGAATATTTGCAATGCTCGAGTCCTGTGCTCTTGTGCGCGTGAAACATCTGACAACGCGATGGCATAGTGGCAGACCTCGTCAATTCCCTCGGTCATTAAATCTGAAAAAATACTATTCAGCTCAACGAAACAACAATGTGTGGAACGAAACACATAAGTACAGCACTGTCCGTGAAGTGAGATCGGTGAAAGAAGTGACAGTTTCTCCAGTCTCCTTGAGTGCGATTACGATGCGGATCATCTGTATCGTTACTCAGTGTCTCTGAAAAAAAATATTTTTTTGGCAGAATCAGTTCACTGAAATGTACCAGCACATTCAGTTGCATTAAAAAAGAAACACAAAGTTACGAATGCAATTTAAATGTGGTTTTGCTGACAAAAACTCGTTTGTGAGGCATTTGCACATCAGTGTTAATCGCACCAGAATAGAGATGGTAAAAGCCAGTTTTTATAATGCCATGAAAAATTGGTTTCATTTCCATGGTATCCTAAACACCACACAAAGCTTTGAAAAGATTTTGCCACGGGCAAGCATTTTGTGTTCCCGTTCCAGTATCCATCAAGCGATAACCATCGACAATGCTGAAAAATCGTGACTTTTGACAGGGTCTGAGAGAATGAACGTGCTGAAACGATGCAGCTAAGGGCAGCTAGGGTTGGCAAGGGAAAAACGTATTTCCAAAAATACGCGTTTTTTCCCAGATCAAAAATCGGCGCTTTGAAAAAAACAAAAAAACGGGTATTTTTTGTTTTGTTTTCAATTTCGGGCTGTTGGTTTTTATATCACCTTTTTACTCGCTTTCGTAACTTCGCAAGTTTTCTTGTGCACACGTTTCCACGTTTCAAATTGGTCAAAGACAAGGAGGCATGTGCATTTTGTTTTTAATGTGCATTGTGTTTGTGCTGATTAATTGCCGTTTTTCTTTTTTGCCTGGGTTTTTTCTTTTCCACAGCTCGGCATCATTTAATTCAGCGTAGTTTATGGTCTCACTCCGCTTATCTTGTCGGTTCCGTTCCAGAATAGAGCTCAGATTTGTCATTTGCAGCGCAACCATGCCAAGGATAAAACAACACATTATTCGGAATCAGTTCGTCAAAACGACGTAAAACTACGTTTTTCCGATGCATTCACTGTCTAGCGCCGCCGGAATCAAATTCGAAAAAGCTTCTTTTGTTTGTTTGAAACATCAGTTTTGTTCAGTTCCAGTTCTAGTTTACAGTTGGGGAGGAGAAATTGGTGTTTTTGGAGCAGCGTAAAAAGCTGTTTTCGGGCATACAACCGACCCAATTTGCTATGTTTTTGTTTCAAATCAAATCAGTTTTGCCTTTATCGGTTTCCAGCGCAGCACGTTTAATAAATTGAAAACAACGACTGGGCCGTGACCGTGTATGTATTGGGGGGGGGTGCGGGGTCAACTCCGGCCCACGCATTTCCGGCCCACGCATTAGCGTCCCGACATTTCCGGCCCACCCATTACCGGCCCACCCATTACCGTCCCACCCATTACCGGCCCGACATTTCCGGCCCACTCATTTCCGGCCCACTCATTTCCGGCCCGCCCATTACCGGCCCAGCCCAATAATCATCTTTCTGCGCTGTGTATCGCCACGGACAACGAAAATGAACTGAAACCGCACTCTAAATTGTACTCCCTGCTCACCGACATGCTTTTAACGAAAATACTTAAATTTTTTATTTCAGTTTTCGTTTTCGTTTCGCTTCTACCGTATTACCTCTAATAAACCCCCATGGGGGTTTATTTCTTCAGCGACTTCTGGGGGTGGGGGTTTATTTTTTGGGGGGGCTTTATTTTGGGGGGGGGGTTTATTTGGAAACCATTTTTAGGGGTGGGCAAAATGGCAAAAATACCTTCCATGGCAGGAAGGAAGTCGCAGAAACTTCTACTCTACATAGAAATTTCCTTTTACAACAGCCTTTTGTAATGAAATTACCATTAACTCATCCATTTGGGGCCTTTGGTAGCACAATTTCATCATTTTCACTGCAACCAGCCACTGAATTCGCTGGGTATGTGTTTCAAACAGGTTTCAATAATCCCCCATGGGGGATTATTTTGGGGGGGGGATTATTTGGAAACTTGTCGAGGGGGTGGGGGTTTATTTTTGGGGGGGGGTTTAATTTTGGGGGGGGGTTTAATAGAGGTAATACGGTATTTGTTCATGACATTGGAACAAATGCTTCAGTTTGAACTTCGTCGATGAATCAGTTGATGTGTTTTTATTTATTGCTTAGTTCCGATTGATTTTGCACATTCAATTTTAATAACAACAACATGTCTGATAGGTCGACAAAAATATGAGCTTTTTCAAACCGCACTGACGCGCTGAGTTCGAATTTTGCATTGGACACAGAGCCAAATTCAATCATTTTACTTCTTAAAATTAGCAAAAACTCATGAAAATTGCCCCTCTAACCAAATTTGGACATGTGGATCCACAACCAGATCGTGTTTCCTAATCCAAATCATTCCTAATCCTAAACCTAATCCTAATCCTAAGCCAAGCCTTTTTGATAAGGTGAAAATGATCAATTTAGTTTTTGCATTTTTTCATGATGCATCACGAAAAAATCCGAATGAAAAAAGAATTAAAAAATCGAACCCTAAGTTCAAAGTGTAACCGCCTGATCAATGTGAGTTTCATAATGAAATATAGCAGTGGGTGGCGGTTGAAGTCACTGGAAGCAAATTATTGGGCTGGGCCGGTAATGGGTGGGACGGAAATGAGTGGGCCGGAAATGCGTGGGACGCAGATGAACGGGGCCGGTAATGGGTGGGCCGGAAATGAGTGGGCCGGAAATGAGTGGGCCGGAAATGTTGGGCCGGAAATGCGTGGGCCGGAAATAACGGGACGCAAATGAACGCACGCCGTATTGGGGAGGGGGGGGGACGGCTGCAAGGAGACCTGATAACGTACATTTCATCAGTTACCGTTTCAAATCGACTAGTCAGCCTGCATCTGCACTTAGTTTAGCAGTCAGCTTGTCTTCATCGTATTTCACTTGACCTTTTACACAAAAGCTTCTGCAAAATGATGTTTCACCAGTTCACTTTGAGACGAGACAGTTCACTGCACAGGTTTTTTCAAAAATATAATTTTACATTTTATCAAACAATCAAAGTAATTTGTGACCACGAATTTTAGAAATTTTTTTAAGATGAAAAACCGGTTTTAAAACGAAAAAGAAGCCGGTTTTTTCCTATGCCAACCTAGCTCGGACGCTGCCTGCAAACAAACAAAATCGAAATCTGATATGTTGTTGAAAATCAGCTTCACATGACGCTTCGAACCAGTACGTGGGCGGGGGGGGGGGGGGGGGGGGGGGGGGGGTACACCCCCCCCCAGAGCACCAGAGACCGTCGGGTGGGGGGGGGGGGGGGGGTGGGGGGCACCGTGCCACCCCCCCTAAACCCGGGCACCCCCCCAACTGACCCTCCCCCCTCTAAAATTTGGCCGACACCCCCCCCACACCCCCCATGAAATTTTGTCTGGCGGAGACCCCCCCCCCCCAAAATTTTCTGCACACCCTAAATTTTTTTTCGAAAATCATGATTTTTTGTCTATAAAGTCTATAATATAAGCTGAATATATGATAACTTGACCATCTTCATTGTAATTTCAAAGATTTTGCAGCTAAATTTAGCGTTTTTCCTTTAAAATTTAAGCGAAAAAATTTCATGGGG
The DNA here is from genome assembly GCA_030248135.1 of Theristus sp. LFF4_11. Taxonomy (NCBI): domain Eukaryota; kingdom Metazoa; phylum Nematoda; class Chromadorea; order Monhysterida; family Xyalidae; genus Theristus; species Theristus sp. LFF4_11. The sequence goes on from JASANC010005232.1 coordinate 35,849, forward strand.
GGTGGGTGAAGGGGTTGGACCCCCCCCACAGAAAATTTTGAAAAAATGCACCCCCCCCCCCATGGGACCCCCCTGGGGGGGGGTCCCACGTTACCATAGGTTGGACCCCCCCTCACTTTTTGGTCGGCACCCCCCCCCACGGCACCATACCCCCCCCTTCGAAAATTTGTTTGGGCCCACCCCACGGTACTGCTTCGAACGGATTTGTATACATACTCAAAAGTGATTTTTTTGATTCCTGATCAGAGGTTGCTTGCAATGAGTCGTTGTAGGTTCCTAATCCTAAACCTAATCCTAATCCTAAGCCAAGCCTTTTTGATAAGGTGAAAATGATCAATTTAGTTTTTGCATTTTTTTCTTTCCTGTGTTAAAGGGCAGGGGCCACCGCCGCCACTGCACATGCACCTGTTTTAATAATGATGCATTACGCTTCGAACGAACCCAGTTTGTACTGATTTTTTAAATTCTTTTAATAAATTTTCTTTTCTTTCCTCCAACCCCAAGTGTGCGACTTTGCCAGTTTCTGTACCATCGTGTTCTGTTGTTGTGCTTCAAGTAGCACCAACGCTGTTCACGGTCGCTTTTACCTTTGAGTGGGTATTCATTTATGAAGAACACCAGAAGAACCACATTTTGATGTGCAAACTGAATAAAATCCATATTTGTTCTGGGGGGGGGCAGTTTTATAAAACTTAGCAGTAGGGTTCGAAAAAAGTGAAAATCCCTTCCTTATTTTTAACCGTTTTGAGTGCCCAAATCGCAAGAAGAAGAGGCATGATATCGATTTGGAAAAGAGGTAAATGAGGTAGAAGAGGTCACCGAAACGAAATCTGGAAAGTGCCGCCGCATGAGGGTCATTCGGGAATCGGGAGGCGTTTGACGCATCCAATGTAGTTCTTCTTACTCCCTGATTGATTTGGATCATCTTTGGTTTTCCTTTTTTTTCAAACATTAACAACACTAGTGACTAGTCCCCCCCCCCCCCGACCCCATTGCCAATCATCATTTAAGTTCACAAAGTCACGCCCGCCAACAGATCTCGACTGGTTTTTGATCGCGAAAATTTTGCTTGTGGTTTCGGTCTTGTGTCGATCGTCGACAACCGACTTGATTTGCCCGACGAGGACGAGACAAGACAAAATAAGACCAAGCATTGAGCAAGCAAGACCGAGGCGAGAGAAACCAAAGAGAACTTTTGATTAAATTACACACACGAAGCAAAAATTGGAATTGATGCGAGCGTTGTGAGAAGATCATTTTGATTCAACGGTTGAAACGCAGTTTCTGACGAGACAGCTGTGTTTTTTGTACGCAGACACTTCAACACCACGAACAGCGACCCTGCGGCGAAAATTTCCAGGTGTTTTTTTGGTTTTTCTGGGCAAATTTAAAATTGCTGCTCAAATCTTTTGAAATGCAAAAAAATAATTGTTCTGAAACTTTTGATGAGTACAGAAAGATCGGAAAAGATTTTTTCTGCAACACATCGCTGCTTCCAAGCAAGCAAGAAACTTAAGAAACTTGAAGAAAGAACAACGTTGACAAGGACATTTTTCAACAGTTTTTAACGACGGTGACAAGGTGCACACCCTGTTTAGATTGTCTTTTGATCAACTTTTTAGCGTCTTCTGCGGGCTTTGGCCGCGAGCGCGAACCAGAGAACCGCCGTAAACGACATCGACGGGAAACTAACAACGGTAACACTGGCACGTTGCTCGTGATTGTTTTTTGTTGATGCTAAAATGAAGATGGTGACAAATTTAGAACTGCCGAACAAAAATTGCTCACGTTACGAAAATTTAAAAATGGTGTTTGACAAAGAAAGGTCACTTCACGTGCCGAATGGAAACTGAGAAAAGTAAAAAGAAACGAAACGGTAATGGTGGGTGAGCCGTCCTATTCCCGAAAACTCACCGAAGTTTGGCACCTTACCTTTGGGTTTCCGGAATCGGGGGGGGCTTCAAATAAAAATAATGTTGCTTGGAAGAGGATTGCTTGTTTTATTTCAGTTGGTGGCTCGCACAATAACCACAATATTAACGAGAACAGCGCGGCAGCAGAAGAAAAAAGTAATTTCCTCATGGAGATTGTTGCAGACGAAACTCTTGTTGAGCAAATCACGGCCATGGGATTCTCGAACGAAGATACGGTTGGACTGGATTTATAAAACTGAAAAGTGAAATTTAAAACATGTGAAAATTCTTTGTTGTGTTGTTCTAAAATTGTTTAAAAAAACTTTCGTCCAGTGCTTGCATTTGATCAACATTCAGTATTTCGCTGTTTTTTTCTCAACAGATTCGAAGGGCGCTAGAGATGGCGAAGAACGACATCAATGAGGCAGTTGGCTATTTGACGTCAGAGACGCCAGGGCTGACAGTGCACGACGACCAACCGTCAACGTCGAGTCAAACACGTTCGTAGTTTGTTGTGCTCTGTTGACGGCCTCTTAAATTTTGCTGACTGCATTTCTGCGGACTGGTGAGCAGTTTTGAGTGAGGGAGGATTAGTTGATCCTGTTGAATTCAGTTCAATAGCAGCGGTAGCGTTCCTTGTTTTTTTTAAAGTTATTTTGATATCCCGTAATTGACAAGTTTGGCTATTTGGGGCTCCGTGATTCCGATTCGTTGCGTGCGTGTAAGTTTAGAAAAAAACGGTCATGTTGAATTGAGGTTGTTGCAGAAAGCGACGCATCAACGAGCGACACGATGATTGACAGCAACCCACTTGAGTTTCCGACGACCGCCATGTATGATCTGGAGAGTCGTGTGCTGCCTGTCACCAATTGGAATGTGCCTTATCAAGCGCACGAGTCGCTTGGCCGCTGCTTGATTGTTCGTTCACTGGTTGATTTTACCATTTTTCAATCGAAACAATAATAAACGCGCATTCATGTTGCAGTTAGTGCCCGCGCAGCTAGGTTTTAACATAGCTGTACGGTCGGTCACTAAATACTGCAGCATGAATGCGCCCTAAGGAAGACAATCAAGTGGAATTTTTCGCTTGCCTTTGTTTCTGTAGAGTGCACACGCGCTCGCAAAGGAGCAACTCTGTGACTCGGACGAAAATTGTAAACGGTAAAAACGTTTTTTTTTGTTTTTAGTATAATTATTGTCATTATTGATGTTTGCACCAACTAGATGTTTTACCGTTTTTACGCTCAGCTTTTTCACGAAATCACTGCCGGTGTGTTTCGACAAGCTGCTGACATCGAACGAAGTGCTGAAAGAGTGGAGCACCGAGACACTGGACGGCATCATCAACATGCTCGAGTTGTTGGTGAAACTTGTGGCCGTGCGACTCGCCTATTTGCCGGTGCCCATTGATCTGCTAATGGTGCTGACCCAAGCGTTCGATCCGACGACCAACTATGGCAAGAGGACACGACACAATCGGTGCAGACGATTAGAATTGGCTGCGTTTTGTTGTTGGTTGATGAAAATACAGATGTTTTGTTTGAATTGAACGGAATCAACACGAAAATGTTCATTTCCAAGTTCATTTTGTGTGTGCGGCAGATGTAGCCGGCTGACGCCGGACGAGGCGAACTTTGGCTCGCCGTCGCGTTTGTCGTGCGACGATGCCGCCGGCGACTATGGTTACTTGATTCGATTGATGAACGTCTTTGGTGAACACGGCGGCTTTCGGGCGCTCGATGCGATTTTCGGCGAACATTTCGCACAGCTGGATGCCACGGTTGGTGTTGCAGTTGGAAGAGTGAATGATAAGTGCGACAAGGAGTCAGCAAACTCGTGCGGCGGTAACTGCCGCCAGGTGGCGCATAATTGCCGTATGGCGTGACGTGCTGACCACATGGCGGCTTGTGCATCACGTTCCCACCACACTGTCTGTCGCACAAGCACGTGTAAAATGATGATTGGATTGGTTTCCATGAAAGTCTGACCTAAACAGTCGCATTCGGACTTCGCAGTCGATGCACGCGCTGCTGCTGCCAGTGAGCAAATGCGGCCGTTTGTGGTCGCTGGCGCAAGTGCACGATCGAGTCATTGGCTACGTGCAGCGCGTGCACAGCTACGTGCACTCACTGGACGATGCGGCACTCCGGCAAGAGGTAAAGACGATATAACCATGACACGTATTCACGTTGGGGCTGTGGGAAGCAGAACACGCCGACACAGTGCAGGATTCGCGGCCAGTTGTCAGACATGCAGGCTAGGGCATGAAAGCTCGATTTCATGTAACTAGCGTGCATTATTTCTCCAATCTAAAGTGACTTATTGATCATAATTAATTTGATTTTAATAAATTCCCATTCACAATTCACAGAATTTGAACAGCGTCGTGTGCGTGTTGCAAGTGACCAAGCATCTCTTGATCACCGTTGGTCAACAGCAACCGGCAGCAGTTGCCGTTTGGGATCAGCGGTGTTTGGACTGTATTTTGCGTCTGTTGAAATCGACCAATTTCGCCAGTCGAATGCAGGCGTTGAAAGAGGTGCGGCATTTTCATTTGTTTTGGAGCCGGGAGTATCTTAGCAATGTTGTCTTTTGACGAATATTGTTGTTTGGTTTTAGGTTACCAGATTATTAGACTCCGTAACAGACCCGAAGAACGAACAGCAGCCGCAGATTGCCAGCGAAACATTGTCCCAGTGGCTGACTGAGAATCGGGTGTTGTCGATTGCACTTGAGGGTTAGTGTCTTAATTAAGTTTGTTTGAACTAAATGTTTGGCAATGTGATCGTGTTTGATTTTTTTATTGAATTGTGTTTAATTGTCAATTTAAACCAAACGTTTGTGAACCGTTCTTGCAGGTAACATTGATCAATCGCAATATGTTGAACGACTGAAAACGCTGCTCTCGTTTGTTGGACCACGATTGACGCGCGAGGAAGTGACGAAAATCTGGCACCTTCGCAAGGGACGCACGGCGGTGGTCGTCGACAATGTGTACAGGTCTGGTCTGCGCCGGCTATGGTAAACTTGATGATGAACCAAAATTGAGTTGCCTCGTCGTTTTTGCAGGATTGTCGCGCAAGTTGCGTCGAAATTTGCTGAGCCGGAGTTCAGTCATCTGCTTCAGCTGATTGATAAAGTTGGTGCTGCTTGATATAAAATTGATATATTTGTAGTTTTTTTAATATTAAGCGCTATTATTATTGTTTACCTTTCGTTATTAGACGTGGTTATACGAAGAGGATCGAAATCGAGAGCGCGTGATCCATTTGCTGTGTGACATTGGCCGTGCCACTGTGATGGTGCCAACGCAGTCGCAAGTGGGTCACTGTAGCCTTAATGCTCTGAAATTGCGATGACAAGTTTTTTTTCGTAAGCTTTATTGATTGTTCCACCAGTGTGCAACGAGTTTCAGCTGGTGCACACACTTTGGCGTCTTGCGCACACCGAAGGCCTGTCGCTACATTTAGTCCGTCTGGCACTCGAAAGCCAATACAATGTTGGTGGTGTTATACTGTAGCTTTAGTACGTTCTAGTGACACCAATGCTGTGAAAAGAAGGCCGTTAGCAGACAATGCTGTTTCAGATTATAAACGCGCACCATTTGGACGATCTGCTGCTGGAATACGTGAATGAAAGTGTGCAGGATTTGAAAAAGGTAACGCACACACTCTGTGCAACGTGCCATCAGTTGCTGCATTAGAGCTGCAATGATCTCCAGCTATGAGCCTGCACATGTGCTCCCGCGCGAATGACCATGCACATTTCACCTTTTTTTCAGTCTCCCTCACTGACAACGCGTCTGCTGTTGCACACGACTGAACTGATCAAATCAATAAAGTCAAAAAGCAACACTTGGTCTGTGTCTAGTGCATCGGCGAACCAACGCAAACAGAAAGTCATCAATGAACTCGTGCAAGTGCACGGTCTGATCGAGACACTCGCGTGGTCACTGAAAGAGGTGTGCAACGGGTGTTGTTTGTCTGATATCACCTATTTTTTAAACGTGTCCCACTGAAATGACGTCATGTGCCGCCAAACATGCGCTTGCCGTTCACAGCAAACCAGACTTTCCGTTTAGCCGATTTCTTCCCGTAAACAAATGGTGAATGTCAAATAAGTAACATCAATCTAACATTTTAGTGCTTGTACTTTGACAAACGGGCGTTTTTAAAGCAAATGACGTCATTTTAGTCCGGACACGTTTCAATAAATCCACAATACTTGTGTCATTTTCATATGTTCAACTGTCAGTTTTATCGGGGACATTTTTCAACGTTTGATAAAGAAAAAAACCTAACCGAACGTCTATAGCATAATCTGCTGCGTCATATTAATTTACATGCAATAAAAAAGGTTGTTTTTTTAATGTTTTCAGCAGCAAAAATGCGCGTTGCGTCTCGCGCGTCAGCAGGACGATTCGCCAGTGCACGCAGTGGCCGGTCTGCACTGTTCGACGCCGATCCACGTGATTGCGAAATCAGCGTCCACCGACTTCGCGGATGCGTGCGAGGCGCGCACGGTGACGGTGCCAAGCATTGTGTCAGCGCCGGTGCTGAAGGCGGCGACCATGCCGGCGACATTGCTCGTGCCAACCACACGAGACAATGCTACGACAGGTGCGCTGGATGTCATCGGGCTTGTGTTCTATTCCAACATGGAAACGAAAATGAATCAGCTGGGTGATCATGCCAATACATGTGGCATCCGCTGATATGCAAGCTGAGCGGATTGTGAACAAACACCGATGTTCAGGCGCATTCATGAAGCAGTATTTTAGTGACGCGTAGCTGTGTTGAAACATACTGCTTCATGAATGTCCGTTTCGTTGGCAGTGCAGAGCACACAATCATGAAACTTTTTAAGTTGCGCCGTTCTTGCGGTTCAGGCTCACCTGGTGTACTACGCGAGTGCTACGTACTGCCGTCGCAGCACATGGGCAACGGCACAACATACGCCGAAGTGGTCGACAACATCTTTGACATGCTCAAGTTCATTATCACGGTCGTGTCCACGTTTCATGCAGCTTTGCTATCCATGCCTGCTGTTCACGTTTTTTTTGATTTTGTCTTTCTCAGGATGGTGGCGTTCAATATTTGACGTGGGCGCGAGTGAAGCTGTTCTGGGAGATTATGCTGGAACCGGAGACTGGCATCGTCTGTCCGTACAATGCCGACGTTGGAAACTGTTTTCTGATAATCTCGGAACTTTTTCGTGTATTCAACAAGTTCTGACTGTTCGGTTCAGTTTTTCAATAAATGATTCCGTCTGTCAGAAATGTTTCGACTGGTTCGTCGACTTTGCCAAGTCGGAAACGTACAACCACAGGCAGCAGTTCGACGAAGTGCGATGTAAGCTGCTGAATGATAAACTGCTGACGGTCGATCCGACCAGCTTGACCGAGAAAGGTTCGCGTTTTTTTTCATCGTTTTTCAATTATGGCGATTCAAGCGATCATCGGTATTGACTTATCATTTGCTTGTTGTAAGGGTTCACGTGTTTCTGCGAATATTTCAACGGCGTCAACAATGCGAAAGGCAAACTGCACAAGGCGTTCGATAGAAGGACACAAATGGTAAACTGGTATTTTGGGGAAATCGGCTAAAACAAAGTAATCCAGTTTTTGTTCATGGATTGCGCCAAACTTCGATTGAAGCAAGACTGTAGAAATGTTCAGTGGGCTGGACAGAGAGAGAGAGAGAGAGAGGGACAGAGAAAAGAGAGAGAGAAGAGAGAGAGAAAGAGAAAGCAATGCCAGGAAAACGCTTTTGTCAGGAAGTGATTGACGCGCACCTAATCGGACTCGACTTCGTCTGGGAGGTTGCGTTGTCCTGTTCCACTGCGTCAATCGCCGAAGACGCCGCTCAATTTCTAATCGATTTGAGCTATTCGAATTTGCGAAACAAGAAGAAAACCGACGAAGCGTCTGAGTTGCACTTGGGCTTCTTCTCGGAGTGCTGGACGCGCTTGGAGGCGTGTCTGTTGACGATCCGCGGCAGTTTGGTCGGTCGAGCGCTCTGTGACGCCGTGCGCACGCTCGCTGCTGTCGCCGCACCGAAGTTGGCGTTGCCTTGTGTTTGGTGATTGAAGCAGACTGGCACAAAACACACTGCTAATTTTTATTATAATCAAGTCATTGATGAAATCAAGTATCAAGTGATTGCGGCCAAACACGCAGTGAACTGTGTTGCGCTGACGCTGAATCATGTCATTCGTGCAAATAACTATTCAAAACACCAATTGGTCAATCAGTCGTCAATCAGTGTTTCAAATTTCAGCTCTAAACATTTCAGCTCACGCCAGTGAGAGCATTTTAGAATTGGAACCTTTTTTGGCCCACCCTGTATTTTGTGACGATCTTAGAATTGATGACGTTTGTTTTGCGACAATGATCGAGCAGTATCATCAGCAGCAATGCCACTATCGCAGCATTTCCACGGTGGCGCCGGGCGATCACGTGCGCACGAAACTGAAGATGCAGCGAATCCTGCTGCTGGCGGCGCGATACATCCGCACGGTCGAGGCTGACTTTCATGTGCCGCGCGAGCAGCGTGCGCATGGGCAGACGTACTTTGTGCCCGCCGCGTACACGTTGACCGTGTTCTGCGAGCACACCGGCAGCACCGGCATTACGAGCGGCGTACCGTGGGTGCCGACGTCCACTGCCGCCGCCGCCGGCTCCGGCGCGAACGCGACACAGTCGAGTCAACAGTTCGACCTGATTACGCACGCCGGCGAGACGCTGCGATCGATTCGCGAACGCGTCGCCAGGCGCATGCAGCTGGTGGTACTTTAGCGGTTTATTGATTTGCGGTTGACTTGGTGTGCGTGGGTGATGAAACAAAGCAAACTGACTGAGCTCAAACCATTCTTCGTTATGTTTTTTTTGTGTGCTGCACGCATGTGTCGATTCAGACTGACGTGCTGCGCGTCGAGCTTGAATACAACGGCAAGGAGCTCGACTACAAAGAGGATCAATTATCGTTGGGTCGCCTTGAGCTCGTGCCAACGATCGATCGTTGTTTTGTGCCGATATCAGCGAAAAAGAAACCGTTTGCGCCGATATTCACGCAAACGTTGGTGCTCACATGCGTTTATACAATTATTGTAGCAATTAATACAGTCGTTAGTGATTGCGGACATAAACTGAAACTAAACGCGTTAGTTGCAGTTGTACCAGAATGACTGAATCAATGTTTTTTTCTCGTTAAATTCGAAACCACATTTTTACGTTCCAGGCTATTTAACCTTCTGCGTGTTTGCGCCATTTCGCAAAAACCGCACATTTTGCCCCAAAAATTGACTGAAAACAACAATAGAATTTGCAGCAACCTGCTAGACGAGCAACTGCTTCCGTCGACTTTGATCGTCTCGCGGGTGCATGGCCAAGTATTCTCGCTTCTTTACGAGCTCGCTCAACTGGACGATCCGCCTGTCACCAGTGCCGTGCGCGATCTACTCCTGCTAATCCCAACCGATCCGAGAGTTTTGGCCGTATGCGACGTCCTGAGAGCGCCTGCCGTGTCGACCGGACCCTCCGGCGCAGCATGCACCACCAACAACTTGTTGAACGTGCCGCCGCCTCCGGTAACGAGCCAACCACCAGCCAAAACGAACAGTTTGGAACGAAAACTGAAGCACCTGACCTCGTCCATGTCGAACGGGCCCGTGACGACGGAGAACGGGCCACCGTCGTTGGCGGCGTCTGCTGCGCTCGGCACATGCGCTGGTGATGCGAAAGAACGCGTGCCGAAGGAAACCTCGAAAGCCAACTCGTCTTCCACTGCGTCCATGCTCAAGAGCAAGCTGAAGGGTGTGTGGTCTGTGGGTATTGGGACAGTTGTGACTCACGATTACAAAACTGACATTCTTTCACGTTTTTAGGTCATTCACCAAAGCCGTCGATGAGTGCAACAAGTGAATTCCACGTGCCACTGGAAACGCCGGTTGAGTCGGTCGCTAAACTGCTTGATACGACGTCGCCGTTTCGATTGCTCTACAATTTAGAGGTCGGTACTATCGTAAAAAAAACTCTGGTGGTGGTTTGTGTACTGTTGTGTCGTGGTCGTGCAAATCAAAAATTTCATTGATTACACTCCAACTTTCAAAGGGAAGGAAAATTTCTGGTGAAAATACGTTGAAGAATAATTCTCAAATAAATCCGGAAATGCCCATAGTCGCTGAAGTCAGTCGGAAGTGCGTTGCACCTGTTCAGGTGCTCAGCGGGCGTCTGCTGCCGACGACGCTCGCGCACGACTCGCTGCTGGCTGCACAACGTTTCGCGAGTGCGTTCGTTGCCGCCGGCGGCCTGATGTCGCTGTTGGCCGTGCTGCAACGCGATGCGCTGCCGGCCTCACTCGACGCCGCTAGTCGGCAGCGAATTGTGGCAATTGTGCTACAGATACTGGGGTATGCTGTGGTCGGTGGGTCAAAACAACATACAAAAATCAGTGTTGCTTTGCGTGCTGATATTGAGCGTTCATTGCGTGCCATTGTTACGGTGCTGTTGCCATTTTTTTTGAATGGGTTACAGTCGCACTGATAGTTCTCAAAGCGACACACTCGAGCAAGCAAAGCAACACAGCCACGGAACACTTGAGAACCAAGTCTAGGGGTCCCCTTTTCTTCAGGTACCTGCTGTGCGGTCAGTCTGAGTTGCACGAGATCGTGCAGTGCGAGCGAGAGTACGAGTGCGAGCAGCGGGCGTGTCAGGCCGGCGCGTCAACGGTGCCAGTCGGTGGCGCTGTGACGCCGACGCCGTCGCCCGTGAAAGGCGCCGCCGCCGCGTCCTCGTCAGCGTCAACGTCCATCGAGATCGCGCATTCGCTCGTCGATCGCTACGAAGAGCTGCCGGTGCCGGTCATGGGCGTCGCCAGGTGCGTGCGCAAGCTAGGTAGTAAAGTCTCACAAAAACAATGCGATCCTCTCTCGACGCGGACGTGCAACGTGTGTTGTCGCATGCGTGCACACATTTCAGTCAGTTGGACGAGCGCACAGCGCCACCACCGAGCACATGCCTCGGCGACGGCCCACTACTGCAGTTGTCGTCGTGCATGCAGTGCGTGCAGCGTGTGGCGTGGCTGTGTGCCGCCGGCATGCTGCGCTACTCATCCACCGCCGACCTGCGCAGTCCAGCGGCCGGCTCGCTCACTGACAGTCCAACGACGCCGCTCGTCAACAGTCATCGCTCACGCACCAGTGAATCGAGCACAGGTACGAGCGTTGCACAACAGAAGAAGTTCTCTGGTGTGACCGGTCTGCTGGGTGACCGGTCTGCTGGATGAATACCGCTGCCGGGCGATTTCGATTGTTGCTCTTTTTTGCGATTTCGATGCCACCGCTTTGCTGCATGTGATGTTGGCCAGACCGAAATGCAGAGAACGATCACACAGCTTGGTTGAAATTGTGCTACTCCTATCGTAAACTGAATTGTGCAGTACTGCTATAAATTGTCGTTTGTCCTGTCAATGCAGGCAGCACCGACAGCAGTTCAACGGCAACGGCGAGTGTGCACACCGGCCAGTTGGCCGCCGCCGCCGACGGTGCGTCCGTCGGTGTCTCGGCGCACACGGCTCTGATGCGTGCACAGTTCAGTCCGTCGCACGACGAACAACAGCTGGCCGTGCGCTGTTTCGCGCTGTTGGTCGATTGCGCCCTGGCCAACAGCGGCGGCGGACGCAAGTCGGCCGCAAGCGACCAACAAGACAACGACAACGACAACGACGAGCGTCACGACACGCCGCACTTATCGACGGCCAGCGCGACCAGTCTGGTGTTGTTCTTCAATCTGCCGTACCTGTGCGAGTTCATATTGGATCTGTTGTTTCTGACGCCGAGTGACGTCATTCGCGACGGCTGCCTGGCGCACGTGATGCGACTCGCCGCGCACGACGATCGATCCGTGCGATTGGTGGAGACGCGCGCGCTCGCCGGCGCCACTGCCGTGCACAGGTGAATGGGCGTCTCCGGTGTGGCCGCGAACACGCTGTGGAGTGTTGCGTTGTTGTTGTTCGGATTTTTAGGCGATGTTTTCAGCCAGGGCTAACCCAGAGAAGCGTACAGAACGCCATTGAGTAGGGCGCCGATCGAGTTTTCTCTGTCATTAAGTGCCTATACACCCCTCGGCGGGGCTCGATCCCCCGAGCGCACAGACTGTAGTCTAACGCACTACCACCAGGCCACGGCTCGTGTACTATTCCGGCCCGCGAAATTCCGGCCCGTAGAATTCCGGCCCGCTCATTCCGGCCCGAAGAATTCCGGCCCGGAGAATTTTTGCCAGTAAGAACAATATTAAACCACACGAAGTGATTTTTGGTAAATAAATTTAAAGTGATTTTTTTATTTTTGTTTAGAACTTGCTTGCAGTGACTTGACGAAACCGCAAACAGCGAACTTCATGTATTGTTGTAGGTTCCTAATCCTAAGCCAAGCCTTTTTGATAAAGTAAAAGGGTCACAAATCCTGTTCATGATAAAAAAATTTAAAAATTTAGTTGTAGTTTCTTTTTTCCAAAAGGTTTCACTTTCCAAAAAAAGCAAACAGGACGAACATCATTGAAAATACACTGTAACATGTGAACATCGATATTTTTATTTTATTATTTCATTACCAAAATCACTTCGTGTGGTTTAATATTGTTCGTGCTGGCGAAAATTCTCCGGGCCGGAATTCTCCGGGCCGGAATTCTTCGGGCCGGAATTCTTCGGGCCGGAATGAGCGGGCCGGAATTAGCGGGCCGGAATTGTACCCCCCCGCCAGGCCACGAGGGTGACAATGCAATTCGGTCGCACATGCTGAGCGGACAACTTGTTCGACGGTCGATTTGTGTGCTGCAACTTAGAATTGCCAACGTGACTCGGTCGTGCCACAGAGATTCGGTTCATTTTCCAGCGATTCAGAATTCATCCCGCCACGTGATCCTAAAACTTCTTGTTATGAAAATGCGTTGAATGAGTCGTATAATCATGAAACAGACCGGCGACTGTGACTGCCCGGCATTTACGATTTGCTCCAGCAGATATATTGTTTGTGTTCAGCGTCAGCTCTGACAACGGTTCACCGGTGTGCAACAATGGCGCTGGCGCACTGGCGAGCATGGCACGGTGGACAACAGCGCCTGCGACGGATGGCGCGTCTCGCTCACCGACGCAGATTCTGCTAGACATGGTGACCAGCTGTCGCCTGCCGTTCTGGTACACCACGTCGCAAGTGCGCGGCTGGTCGCGGCGTATGGTGGCGCAGTGCTCGCAGTACTTCGACCTGCGATGTCGTCTCGTGAAAAAGTTGACCGCGGTACGGTGCTAGAGCAGTTGCTCGCTGGTGTGAACCGAAAACGAAATTTAAGACGAATCCATTTACCCAGCACCATCCACAGAGATTGGTAGCGTCTGTTTTTTTTTTTTAGCAAAATCTCTGCGGACGCTACAGAAATGACTCGTTGTGGTTGTGTTTTCATTGCGGCCACAGCGGAACGATGCTGCAAACCAAACCGGCGTCACCACGGCTGGCATGCGAGCGGCGTTGCGCGTTCGACCGACGACGCTCGCTCCGCAACCTCGTTCACTTCGCGCACCTGATCCACCATCACCGGCAACCGCTCAACGTTTGTTTACAGGCAGAACGCGGCCGCCTGTCGCCGCCGTTGGTCGAGTTGGTGCACGATGAGACGCAGTGGCTGTTGAACTTCAGCGGCGGCACCGACCGCGAGACGGCCGCTGCCGACGACGTGCTGCTCACCGGGCACATGCGCCTGCTCTGCGCGCTGCTCAGCTTCGTGCACGCGAACGAACGCAGCAACGTTGGCGCGCAACTGGTCGGTGGTGCAACACTGCCATACAGTATGGCCGAATAAATAAGGCAAATCAGGCAGTCTCATTCAATGGGAGATTAGTCGCAGACTAGCAGTTGCCTTTCTCAATAATGCTAAGATGTTCGCCAATTTAGTGTGCAATATATAAAGAATGGACAGAATAGCAGGAATGACCAATTTATTTTAAAGATGTCAAAATTAAATTGACACAGAATTGGGTCTCTGAACGTCCTTTTTTTATTCAAATTTCGCCCGCTCCTTGCACCCTGAAAAAAGCTGTCATGTTTAATCGGCCATACCGTAGATGCCTGTCACGTGCACTGATCACGGAGCACATTGATTCATTGTATTCTGCGAAACGTGGCAGAATGAGCCAAAACTGCATGATAAAGGGTGTAACGCGCAGACAGACCCGACGTCCGGTCTCGTGTGATTGCATAGTACCGTTCATACCTGACGTACGTCTGCATACGTCATGTATGAACGGGCCTTTAACGTTTCCAGACGAAACCTCTGATCACGGAGTACCTGTTCCCGGCATCGCCGCTGATTGCAAGCGCCACTGCCAGCGCGGCGCTCTCAGCCGAGGATGTGAAGAAAATACGAAAGGCGAACTTTCGTGACCGGTTTGTGTGTTTTTTTCTGATACGATAAAATTCTGTTTGTCTTTCTGCTCGTTCATCGCCGAAAAAAAAACGCTCGCGTTCAGTTTCCAAAGTGGCACCGGCCGCGATGCCGCGTACGAGCTGCTGCTGGCGTTGTGCAAGGACGTGCCGGAGAACTTTCTGAAGTGTGCCGAGTTGCTCACGGAGCTGCACCATAAATACGAGCCCGACATTGCGAAAACCTGGGATGTACGTGTCTCTGCACCATCACAGTTCACGTGAATTAATCACAGTAAACCTTTCAATTTTTATGACACTTTTCTGGAGTTGGCGCCGCCAGAGTCTCCATTTCAGCACCAACCGCTCGTTGAGCGTCGCGCCGACTGTGGCTATGTGGGACTGAAGAATGCTGGCGCAACGTGTTACATGAACTCCGTGCTGCAGCAATTGTTCATGCAGCCTGGCTTGCCGGAGGCGTTGCTCGCTGTGGATGTGGATGATCAAAAGGATGGGTGAGTGCTTGTGAGCACTGTATTGTGTTGTTTACCGGCACTGCTGATGACAACACACAGTGCAGCGCTTTGTTCCAAATTTTGTGCGTCTTGTGCTCAGGTCGAAACGCCATGTTTTGTTGGTTTTTTTCATTTGGTTAGATTTGCTGCTTCTCAAAGCACGCACAGCAGTAGCGCATCAGGCAACCGATCACCCAATCAACAGCGCTCTTTCCAGTGCGTTACACGAGCTGCAGCGTCTGTTCGCCCACCTGCGCGAGTCGCACAAGCAATACTACACGCCGCGTCGATTCTGGGAGACGTTCAAGTTGTGGGGCGAGAACATCAATCCTCGCGAACAGCACGACGCGTTTGAGTTCTTCACGTGCCTCGTCGACCAAGTCGACACTGAGCTCAAGGTTTCGTCGGCCTGTTTTGGTTGTTCGTTTCGTTTTGCACTAGTTCTGCTGTCCATGTTGCTTATCATGCGGATGCGCGAGCGAGCGAAGCGAGCGGACAGCGCATCACGCATTATATGGTGTCATCATATGGTTGATTCCATTTCAGAAACATGGCCACGAAGAATTGTTCAAGCAACGTTATCAGGGCGTTTTCTCCGACCAAAAGATTTGCCACGGATGTCCGCATAGGTGTGTTGATATTATGCGATTGGTTTTGTTATTTTGTTATTCTCAGTATGATGTGCTTTGATGTCTTGCTTTTCAGTTACGAACGTCAAGAAGCCTTTTATGCCATCAATCTGCCGCTGCGCGCTCACGGACTGGAGGAAAGTCTGAAGCAATTCGTCAAGGGTGAAATACTCGAGGGCGACAACGCGTATCACTGTGAAAAGTGCAACGAAAAGGTTGCCTGGCGGCAGTTTGTTGTCGCAACTGTTCATCATTTTGAAATATAATGTACTAACTACTAATACTGGTAAACATGATGCAGCGAACCACGTTGAAACGTCTTTGTATCAAAACAATGCCACCGGTGCTCGTGATTCAACTGAAACGATTCGACTACGACTGGGAAGAGAATCGAGCGCTGAAATTCAACGATCATTTTCAGGTTCGCTTCGGTGGTTTCACTGTTGTCCGCTTTTTTTTATATCCGCAGTTTACTGATTATAATTGTGCGTGTTGTCAGTTTCCACTGCAACTGAACGTGTTTCCCTACACGGCCGTCGGCGTGTCGATGGCGCGCAACAAGTCGTCGGATGATGTGTTTGAAATTTCCGGTAAATTTTAATTGTTGGTTGGTGGAAAGTTTGCTCTCAATTCAGACTTTGAACGCTTGTTCTGAAACTCAAAACTGACAAACTTGAGTGCGTGAGTGAAGTTGAGCGCCACGCCAGGTACGAGTGCGAACGTGTCTGCTGGCATTGACGTCACGCCAACGCCACTTGTCGCCTCATACAGCAGCAGCAGCTTTCTCGCCACCAGTCCACCGATCACACCGAGCAGTCCTGCGTTGAAGCAGATGGCATTGAACGCTGAACAATTGCACAGAACCGTTAGTTGCTTTTTTGTTGTAAGATTATTGCTCAGAGTCGACAATTGTGTGATAAATGTCTGTCGCGAACTTTTTCCAGAACAAATACGAGCTTGTCGGTGTTGTGGTGCACAGTGGTCAGGCAAACGCGGGTCATTATTATGCGTTCGTGAAAGAGCGGCGGTTCGTTGATTTGTTGTTGACAACTGCTGGCATCTATTGCTGCACCTGCTTAGTGCTTTCGACTGGTGTCGTGCCTCTTTTGCAGCGATGTGTTCAGTCCGAATTACGGCAAATGGTTCAAGTTCAACGACACGGGAGTCGAAGAGGTGAAGCTGGATGCGCATTTCATCGAGACCGAATGGTTCGGCGGGCGATATCGATCGGAACGAGGTGCAGTGCTGCATTTGTAACATCTCTGCCGGTTGGATTTGATAAAGGACAGCACTTGGGCTGTATTTGAATTCAAAGAAGTAAAACAAAATTCCGCCATATCTGCATTGGAACGCTGGAACTGCGCAGCTAGTTTTTGACAACATTTCCTAAAAACCCAATCTCTAATCTTCCAGCAACAGCGCCATTCGACGACCGTGAACGTGAACGATACTGGAACGCCTATCTGCTGTTTTATGCGCCAATCGACGGCAACACGCAACGCGGCGAACCGGGCCGATACACCACGGGCGATACAGTGCAACCAACGAATCAACCAACTGTCGTTGGTCTGCCCCCGAATCCACTGGCCGCCGGTGCAGACAGGCCCGAGAAGCGAACGTTTGGCGATCGAATTGGTGAGCGAAGCGTGCACGATTGCATGGACGGGGGGGGGTGAGCTGTACTTGCACTTGTACAATGGGAGTGGCACCCATTGCCAATTGTGAACGTGCAAACGCACAAAACATTGGCATGATTTGAACATGAAAACAAAACGCTACTTGCACACGACCGGGAGGACAGGCTGGTTACCACTGGCCAACCTCGCCTGGTATCTTGCATTTCACAATGTTGACCGGTGCCAGGACGGCATGCCGGTGCTGGTGGTGCACGTCGCACGTTGCTGCTGCCAGCGGCCCGCTCACTGAGTCTCTCTGTCACTTGCTCAACACCGCCCGTCGCCGAAGATCACGAATCGACCGGCTTGAAATTCGCGCGCGATTGCAATGGGTGGGTGGTTTTTGCAGCTGATTAGTCTTGCCGGCAGTGTGCAGACAGAATGTTTGAATGTGGAAAACTTGCGACGTTTGTTGTATGTTCGTAAAATGTCTACTTTAAATGGCTTTAAATAAACAATCAGCGCGTCGCTTCAGCTCCCCTGGCACAGTGACTCAACCACCGACCGGCGTTGCGGCCGCATTGGCGCCGCCGTGCATGGCCGCCGGCAGCACTGCTGTGCGCGAACAGCAACGACGACGCGACAGTTTCAGCGAACTCTCGGCCTTGGTCGAACAGGGTGAACGACAGAAATTGTTCCGATTCGACTCGCAAACAATACCAACTGCTCTGGTGGAAGAGGTCCGTTGAATTGTGATCTGATTGGTATGCTTATTATTATTTATTATCATATTTGCTTGCATACCGACGGGATCGATTGGATTCGATATTCGATGGGTATGGTGTATCTGAACGGCTCGCCCGCTCCTATCAGAAACGACAATAAAAAAACACTGCAGGTACGCGAAGAGAATCTGCGGTTCGCACGCGACCGTGCGATCTACTGCCACGAGTATTTCCAGTTGATCAGCAAACTCGTCGACAAGGCGTCACAGCAAATCGAGACGCTCAAACGCCAGCAAACGTACGATCGGCTTCGATCGGCAGAGTCGACGAGCACCGACAACAGCACCGACACCAGCGGCGCCGCGATTTCACCATCCACCAGTCCAGTGAAGGTCTGCCGCGATCGAACGCGTTCGTGATCGTCAATGAACATTTAGCAGGCTGCAGATTGCAAAGTTTTTTTGCTCAACTCACAAAAGCTTATGGCAAACAGAGGAACTAGTTCCGTGGTATGTGACGTTCGTTGCAGACGCGTCCGCGCGTTGTGGCCGTGCTGGAGCTGTCGGTGCAGCTGGCGCGTTTCGCGGTGACATTCGCGCTGGCGGTCGCGTGGCACACACGCCGCTCGCTGCGCGGCACCGCCGCCACGTTGAGCGTGCGCATCGAGCGTCTGCTGCGAGAGTCGCGCGCCGCCGCCGAGTGGTTCCTCGGGCATCTCGCGACGCCCGTCGGCAGCAAGTGCACCGAGAGTTTTCTGTTCGACTGCGACGTCGGCGAGGTGCGTCGCTCGTTCGGTCAGATTCTGTTGCGCGCGCTGCAGACGTCTGTGGACGGGCGCACGGAGATCGCCGGCGGCACCGACCAGATCGTGCGTCACTTGCTGGCGCTCGTCGGCACCGAGGCGACCACGCAGTCGCAGCACTGCCACGAGTTCTTCCGGCTGCTCTTGGAGTGAGTCGGCTGGCATTGGCAGTACGCGGCACATGCAATTTGTTGCAACGAACCATGTGCTCTCTTAGCTGTTTATGACCGGTTGAGGCAAACTATTGAAGGTTGAATCTGGCGCTCTGATCGGCCGCATCGAACGTGTAGCGCCAATCAGTGAGCCTACTTCAATTCAAGACAATTTGTGAGCGGCATCTAGTATTTATAAGTGCCAGTTTGCGTGCAAATGTTGAAGCGAATGTCCAGTCAGGTGGCGTCTGCATTGTTGTTGCAGTTACTGCGGCGAGTCGCTGGTGACCTGTGCACATCTGATGCATCTCGGCGCCATGCGTACTCTGTTGCGCTACATGACCGAAGAGCCGACGAGCGTCAGCGTTTCATCGCCGACGCTCGAACTGAGACGCCGCTGGGGCCCGGCGAAGGCGCGCGAGCTCGGCGCTGTGTACAACACGATGGCCACGTTGATTCTGTTCTCGGACTTGCGACCGTACGCCACGGTGGAGAAGGCGGCCGACACGATGACGCCGACGCAGCAACGGCCGATTGCGCTGAACGACGCAAGGTGGACGTGTCAGCGCAAGTATTTCGGTCGGTGCTGTGCTGTGCGTGTTGCACATGGATGGGGACGATGTATTGTGAATTTATTCAAACGTGTCCGGACTAAAATGACGTCATTTGCTTTAAAAACGCCCGTTTGTCACAGTGCAGGCACTGAAATGTCAGTTTGGTGTGACTGATTCGATATTCACCATTTGTTTGCGGGTAGAAATCGGCTGAACGGAAAGTCTGGTTTGCTGTGAACGGCAAGCGCATGTTTGGCGGCACATGACGTCATTTCAGTGGGACACGTTTAAAAAATAGGTCGTACTTGGCCTCAAGTATCCTTGATGAAAAACTATCTGGCAGAAGCGCCTATCTGCACCCATGTTAGCCGAGCACTGTATAGCTGCCAAAATTGACACTCTATGACTTATTCGCAATTTGTGCTGCTCTGCGGCGCAGGTGTGCTGAAGTGCTCGGCAGACGTGTACGAAGTGATCTACGGTGACCTGATGCACGGATTCATCGCGGAGCTGCTGTGGGCGCTGCAGCACGTCGCCGACACCAACTGGCATTTGTCCGAGTGCTGTCTGCATGCTGCGTACCGTCACAAGCCGTTCTCGACGGCGCTCATTCACCAGTTGCTCAATGCGGTCGCCGTCGTCAACCCGGTCGCCAAGGTGCTCAGTCTCATCGGACACGTCATCGCGTCGTTGCCGGTCGGTTGTCGCATGATGGAAGCTGATTGGCTGCCAGGTGTCGTGTGATTCATTCTGGCAGCACAGTGCAACCAATCAGCGGCGTGTCACATTTTCATGGTTGAAAATGGGTAGTTGATAAACGTGCGAAACAGTTTTTTTTGGTATTAAAAAATTGACTCACCAGTCGTGCGGCCATTGCTGCCTTGGTAATTCTTCAATTATGTTTTTTTAGGATATCGTGGTGCTGGGTCTGAACTTTTGCTCTTTCGTTCTGATCAAGCCACGAATATTCAGTGAGCTCATTTTTCATACGTTCTTGCATTTTTTTTCAGGACGAGCTCGATGCATACCGAATTGCGCTGATCCTCGACGGAGTGGAGCAATCAGCGTTGGAACCAAATCGCCGTGGCCCACGTGGTCTGCTTGGTCTCGTTCAGGATATTCACGAGAGGGACAGTAAACGGTGCTATGCGATAGTGAAGTTGTTGACGTTGAAGATGGAGGGTGGACGAAATCAGACGTTCATGGACGCCATTGAGGCGCGCCGTGACGCCGTCGAGTTCGGCGTGAAATGGCTGAAATCGAAAATGCACAGTGAGCATGCCGAAAACGCGGGTCAGTTGATTTAGCGTTTTTTTAGAAAGAGTTTAGCTGTTTCAAAGATCCGTCAAATGACTTTTCGGTTGCATTTGAATTGAGGTTATTTGTCGGATCTTTCGCTTTGCGTTTGTCATCGCACTGAATTGATTGGTGAGAAGCTGTGACTCTGTTGTTCGTTTTTCAGAAGCAACAACAACAACGAGTGGCGCCGCCAACGACTGGGACGACCTTGCGTTCTCGCAGCAGCCTGCGGCCACCGCGGACACGTCGGATGACGCACGCGCACCGCCGCGCACGAACGCCGCCGCATTGCAGGCGTCCAGCAAGCACACGCCGGATCAACAACAACAACAACAACAACAACAACAACAACAACAACAGCGCAAGTCGGACTGCGACCAGCCGGGTGCAACGACGAAACTGAGAACGCCCAAGAGCTCGTCCGATGACGTGCTCGGCCAGTTGAACGTCGACTCAACGAGCGGCGGCGCAGCGCCGCCACGATCGCCAGCGAACGACGTGCCGCCACCGGCGACCGTCGTGTCGGGCGTCAGCAGCGCGGCGCCGGCGACAGCGAGCGGCAAGCACGCGACGCCGGCGGCGTTCGGCGCGAGTGCGTTCGCGCGTCACGCGCACCACCACCACCGCCAGCAGCAGCAGCAGAGTGCGTTCGCGGCGCTGCTGGACGCGACGCGCAGCAACGAGGAGGACGGCGTCTCGCGCAGCTTCCAGCGTACCATGAGCGCTCAGCAGACGCTCGAGACGGCGTCGAAGGTGCTCGAACGCATGCACCAGCAGCAGCAGCACGCCGACAACGGTGAGCAGCTGCAGCGGCGCCACGTCGCTGACGGTCAGCGCTGCAATTGACGTCGACACAATTCATGATGAATTTGCATTCGTTTTTTATACAAAGTGCCAGTGGACTCTGTGATGAGTTATGGACACAGAGTACACAGTAATGTTGTACTCGTGCGAATGTGGGATCGTGGGTGTGTGGTTGGTTGGTGCGCAGGCGTATAACCCGGATGCACCGGTCGCAGACCAGAATGTTCATAAAATTGTGTCTGTTTTTGACTTTGTTCAGAAGAGCGCCGCTTGCGTTCACCGTGCGAGCACAGCGATCCGTTTGTGAGCGTGTCGCCGGTGGACGAGCGACGACGGACGGCACGCGCACGACGTTGCTCGTTGGCGGACGACGATTCGAACGTTGAGCGCACGACGACGGGCGTGCTGGAGAGCGCTGGTGGCGCCGCCGCAGAGGCACTGCCGCGCACGCAGCACGCCGCGGCCGCGGTGCTCAGCGACACCAGCAACAGCTGCGACCAGTTCATCATCGAGATGGACTACCCGACGACGACGACCGCCGGCGTCGCTGGCAACGGCGACACTGAAACGCCGCGCAAACGCGACCGGCAAACGCTGTTTGAAGAGGTCGCTGATGAGAAAGCGAGCCGCGCTGAGACGCTCAATTACGATCTGCATTGAAACGCGACAGCAGTGTGTTTTGAGTGGAATCGATTCGGCTATTTATTACGTATTGTACGCTCTGTTTGTTCACGTTTACTTTTTGAACGAAACTTGAAACTCTTACTTTTACTTGTTGCATTACGAAAAAAAATTTTACATACGAAGTTATTTTTTTGTAAAATTATTTGTGAAGTTTCTTGAAACCCAGAGGTTCCTTACTATTTGTGCCCCGAAATTGTTGACACACCTCATGTCACAGCTCTCGGATTTGCTCCAGTCTATATCAATTTTTTTTGTGGTACAGTATGGCCGAATAAATAAGGCACCTCAATCAAGGTGATACCAGTCGCAGACTAGGCGCTGGTTTTTTAAATAACAGATATATTTCCCAATCAAGCAAGTTGCTGCAAAACACAATCAGTTCGATGCACAATTCGAGTTCTGAAAAATCTTTTATCTTTCATTCAAATTTCGCGCGCTCCTTGCACCCTGAAAAAAGATGCCATGTTTGCTCGGACGGTGTGTATGTCTCGCTTTGCATACAAACTTAAACGTGGTTGCCATTGGTTAATTCGGATTATTGTATTGTTAAGTTTTGTTGTTTGGAATTGCTTTCTGGTTACAAGTGTTGGGTTTTTTCAGTGAAATTTGTTGCGAAGATGAACCGGTAAAAGTCTAAACAAAATGGGTGGTTGTTATCTCAGATGAAAAAAAATGTTTTGTTGCAAATTGTGTTGAAGAACAAACGTAATTTGTATATATTTTTGTGTTTTTTAGTATTGATTGTTGATTTATTTGTTGATGTGTTGAAGCCGGTGATTTTTGAAAGCTCAGTATATTGTATTTACAATTGGAATTTTATCGTTATCACGTTTCGTTTATTTTTTGCCCAATGTTAGTTTTTATCTTCTGTGCCCCATTCATGAAGCAGTATTTGGGAGCCGCATAGCCAAGTTTAACACAGCTACGCTTCACTAAATACTGCTTCATGAATGGCGCTTATGGATTTAGCAAAGCGTTTGGTTGATTGTTGACTGTTAACTGCACTGTTGGTTTCAATGTCGAATCTGAGTTGAACATAAATTATACATTTTTTATTGTTTTCATTTGTTAAATAGTTTTTCACTTGTTATATGTACTCCTCGTGACGTATCCCCATATAATCTTGAACGTTTTTTTGTAAATTTTTTTGTCATATGTTACGGTTGCCTGCGGTGCCTGATGCATGTGTTTCTAGACCGCTTCTTATCGAATGGCAGTTGATGTGCCCATTTTTTGCTAAATAGAGGCGCATGATTTTCATTTGCGACTTACTGTTTTGGTACATCAGTAATAGTCGGATTTCAGTACCTCCCGATTCACACATTTTGATCCTTTTTTTGTTCTTGTTCTTGTTCTTTATTTGGTAAGAGGTAAAAATTTTTCGTATTTGTATTATCTCTTAAATAACTTTTTCATGTTGACGAAACGTACAGCAGAGTACAAAGCGAACGTGGATGCACAGTTGTGAACGTTTTGGCAGAGATTTTTATGGCGTTTTGTTGGTTGTACTGTACAAGTCTACATAACGATTCTGAATAAAGCTGTTGAAACTTGAAGTGTGCCCGTGTGTCATTTATGCGGTTGATAGTTGTGTTTTACAACCCGCAGGAGTTCTTGCGATTTACTTTTTCGTTGTTTCATTGAAAAAATTGCTATTTTCGAGCACTTGCCACTGCACCTTCCACGTCATCAGCTGCAAAATCATTGCATCATCACTGATGTATGTGTGTCTGGATTGCTGTGTGTGGTACTGTGAGCGTCAAAACGTGCGCAGTCGCTGATTCGTTGGTCGCAAGCAACTGGTGTCACAAATTTATTCGTTCAGCAACAAAACAAAAGTGACGCAGAAAATGGCTCGAATCTGTTGTTTCGTGTATCACCAACTAAAACTGCGCTTTCCAACCAAACGGTCTTGACCATTTGTCATGCGTCTTCCAGAGATTTTCGTCGGCAAAACGACGACCGTGAACTTAAAAATCACCAGCATGGAGTTTGACACACTGGCGCCGATGTTGCTCGGTGCCGTGCGGTGTTGCATGCAGTTCTACGTTGCGACTGTGGCGCTGTGGCGTAGACTGCAGATCGCCGTGCAAGCGTCACTGGCGATGCTCTACCAAGCGTTGTTGCACTGGCTCCGCCCCGCTGCCTGCAGCTCGTGGCAGCCGTTGCCGAAGCTGCCACGTCATCTGGCCGTGCTGTGCACCGAGCAGTCGTTGATATTCAAGCCGAGCACGCTGGATTTCGGCGACTTCCCGCTGGACATCGCGTGGTACTGCGTGCTCTACGGCATTGAGCGGCTGACGCTGTACGATCCGTGGAACTGCTGGTGCAGCGGCGAGCGCCGGCTGGCGGATTTGCTGGCCGAGCGAATCACGGACGAACTGACGCAGGCGGCCGCAGCGATCGGGCCGATGATCGTGACGTTGAGGATAAATGGGCGTGCGCGGCCGTTGCAGGTTGGCTGGCCGCCTCGGAAGCTTCGTTTTTGCTGGCAAACTGACGAAACAAACTGAAACTTTGTGCTGCACAAGAGTCCATCAAAAAGAGTTTATACAGTCTTATAACTCTATAACATATCCAGCTAGCTGATTGGTTGGAGGTAATCGTGATGCATGCATTCTGTGCAAATCAAAACTCCGCCTCTCCACAGCAATGCCTGTACAGAAAGCATGCATCATATGATCGACAACCAATCAGCTAGTTGGATATTGTGTTGAGTTAGACTGTGTATACGGAGCTCCGTATTGCAAGTTGCAATGAAATTGACGTCGATATCTCGGTTTTTCTCAACGAAATTGACGCCGATATCTCGGTTCTTCTCAACGAAATTGACGCCGATATCTCGGTTCTTCTCAACGAAATTGACGCCGATATCTCGGTTCTTCTCAACCGCGTTGGCACCGAAGGCACTTTCGAAAACTGCGCAGGTTCCGAAATGTTCTGAAACGACGCCGGACCGCAAGCTGGCCGCTCGCAGCGGTGCGCCGTCGCACAACGCGCACCAGAACGAGCTGACGCTGCACGTCGAGCTGCTCGGCCCGTCCGCCGGTCGATCGCGATTCACGTCGATTCTACGAAACTGGGCTGCGACGCGATCGGACGAGCGCAACGTGCGCGTGCGCAGTTCGGACGACGTGACGGTGGCGGTGATCGGCGGCGCGCTGGCGGCAGAGCGCATCCACGAGGCCGACTGCGTCGTGCGCGTCGGCGCCGTGCCGTCGTGGCTCGGCTATCCGCCGTGGTGCGTGCGACTGTCCGAGCTCGTGCCGCTGCCGTCGGGCGCGTTGGACGCCGCGCAACGCTCGCTGTCGCCGTTCGCGTTCTCCGTGTGCCTGCAGCAGTACGCCGGTCGGCAGCAGCGATTCGGCCGGTGACACGCCGCGCGCGCAACGAATCTGATTGGTGATTGGTTGCATTCTGTGCTTTGTGAATACTCGGCGCAATCAGTAGCCTGGATTATTTATTGCTTCCGATGTTGTGGTCGTTCTCGTCTATTGGGCTAGTCTAGTACATTTAGGGGTCTTATATTGGGGTGATTTTTGTTCTGTTCCGTTGCACACCCAACAAAGTCACTGTCTCCCGTTGATTGGTTATTGTTGTTTGTCAGAACTCCATGCCGGCTACGTCTGTGATTTTGGTTTCGTTGTTGTTTGCGTTCACTCTTGTCTTGTTGGTCAATGTTGTTGATGCTTTGTCGAAAGATTCTGTTGTGTTATTTTATTCTCAACGTATTAGTTAGGCATTGTTCTGTATGATCCGTATTTTTTTGTTTGATTGGGATACTGTGCAATCGATGTTTTTTCCAACTTTCTTATTGTTTTCTTAGAAGACAATGAAACGAACTCGATCTCGTGGGGCATTGAATTTCTCTTGTTGTCTGTGAAATCATGTTCGTATCATTGAGTGCTGTGCGCGTCTCCCGCGACGGCACGTCTATGGCCTGCTTTTATGACCGAAAGTTTTGGTTTTGACGTTTTACGTTTTCGATAGTTTTCAGTGCGTTTTCAGACTCGCCCATCCATCCAGCAATAATAATCGCCACAAAATGCCACCAAAGAAATCCAAAGCGTACAAGAAAGCTGAGAAGATGCCTAGTGGCACGTCGCTGAAGGACTCGATGAAACAATTTTGGACGATACAAAAACTACTAGCTGAAGGCGGATTCGGGCATGTGTATGAGGCGAAACCCGTTCGTTTTTTTCACATGTTCATTTTGCTCTCAAAGTCCATGCTCGCAAAAATTGCAGTCTATTTTACTGCTCAGATTGATTCGACGAAATTTCCGCTCAAGTACGTTGCAAAAGTGGAGCCACGCGAAAACGGCCCACTGTACACCGAAATTCACATCTACCAATTCGTGGCGAAGCCGGACTTGCTGGACACGTTCAAACGGATGCATCGTACGCCGCATTTTTGCTGAACTGTGCTTTTTTGTGGTGTGATTTTGATTTCTGACGTTTTCGTCAAACTGTCCAGGTCTGTCGCATCTCGCGGTGCCCGCGTTCATCGGCGCTGGCGTGTTTGAGCGCGCGAATAAGGAGTACCGCTTTCTGGTGATGCAGCGTTTTGGTCTCGATCTCGATGCAGCGCGCGAACAACTCGGCGGTGTGCTCAGGTGAGAGTTTTGTGATTCTGTTTTCAATTTTGGGTCTGTAACGGGTTGTCACCACACCACTGGAGCACGCACCAGCGCTGGATGTTCAGAGGCTGACGCAGTGCTTTGTTTCTTGGTCATGCCTCAGCCAATATTGAGTTGTGATCATTGTGCAACAGCCTCGTTGCAATGCATTGGTGCACGGAGTGGCGTTCTGGTTCGTGTTCATGCGCCGCATGTTCGGAGTCCATGTTCACTCGTGCAACAAGCCACCAGAGTTTTGTACACCTACAGGTTTCTACAGTGGGGTGGAGGGGGGACACAAATGAAAACATCCAATGCGAATGCGATCACTCCAGCGCGCCAGCCGTGTGCAGCGTCAGCGTGCAGTGCGTGTACGCGCTCGAGTACTTGCACTCGCACCACTGTGTGCACGCGGACGTGAAGGGCGAAAATCTGCTCTTTCAATCGTCGCACAAACCAACGATGGGCGCCATCGAAAACGGCGCACGCGTGTACCTGACCGACTTTGGACTTGCTAAACGACTCGGCGAACAGAGCGTCAGTGACCGAGTGGACCCGAAACGAGGTGACACGTCGTTCACTGCTGGATTGTATGATCTTTTAGTTTGGTCCCGCAACTCAATGCGCCAAACAGTTGCGTGCAGGACGCGGGAATTCAAAATTGGTAAAGTGATCCGAGTCCCCTAAATAGGGCGACTTTGAATTGCCACATAAAGATTGAAAATAGTTTTCTGTTCACGTCTGCACACGCATTCAGTCGCAGAACTTAAAAAATTGACATTAGATTGGTTGATTTGGAGAATTGTGTCATTGAGAACGGACAGAATTGGCATTTGTTGAGAGTGAAAATTGTCATTTTTATATTTTTTCTCCAGTGGTTCATTTGCAGCTCACAACGGCACTCTACCGTTCACGAGCATTGACGCGCACTTCGGTCGTGCGCCATCGTATCGCGGTGATCTGGAGATACTCGGCTACAACATGATCTATTGGCTCAGTGGCACGCTAAACTGGTCAGTTTGCGGTGACTGATATCGGATTTCATTGGCAAACTACCGAACTACGGAACGCAAGTTGTCAATCTAACCGGACGAGTAATCGACTAATGTTGACTGAAAAGCACTTTTTGAGCGAACGAGCGTTTTTCTGTCTCTAACCGTGCACGCTTATTTGTAATGGCAAATTGCTTGTGTCTATACTTCGAAACTTTTGTCAGATTCTATTTGTCAGGTTCCACACAACATCGCCTGACGCTGTTCAGAAGCAGAAACAACAGTTTGCAGCGAACGCACCAAAGACAGCGGTTGGCTCATTGTTGCGTGGCCAAGCATCGCGTGTCGTTGACGGCGTCGCAGAAGTGTTCAAACAGGCGAGCCACTGTTCGTACGCTGAACGCCCCAATTATGCCGCCGTGCGGAAGGTTGGTTGTTTTTTGCTGTTCATGCATTTCAGAGTTAGTGTGAGATATAAAAAAGGAAACTGAGTGCAGCCACCGCTGGTCGCCGGTCTATCATTATAAAATTATGAGATTGATATTGCAAAAGCCGAAAAAGGCACGCAGTCACTTTGAAACGCCAAAAATGTGTTGGAATGACCGTTTCACGAATCCGCAGGCATTGCACGCATGGCCGTCAAGCGCAGCTGCCACCGTCAAGTCACCTGCATCGTCGCCTCCGAAACGCAGCCGAGTGCACGTTGACAAAAGTGACCACTTCTTCACCGCTTCTGTCGATTTCCACTTTTCGTGTTTTTTATTTTATTTTTTCAACATCTGTTTTTATTCAAGCGTCAACATCAAACGTAACAAACGAGAAACGACGGTCGCGAAAGGCGACAGTTGTCGCCGACGAGGATGACGAGGATGAGGAGGATGACGACAGCGACGACATCGTGCCGGCCACGCCGTCGCCGGCCTACTCGGATCGTAACACGCCAACGGTGAAACGGACAAAGCGAACCGGCAACAGCAGTAGGTCACCGTCAAAGTCGTCTCGCTCGACCGCGTCAGGTGCCCGGTTGTTTGGGGCACGTGCTTTGTCTCTGTTCTGGAAATTTTCGTGAAACGCCACTTTGGCCATGCAAGCAAGCACAGCCGGCATAGATGCGTGCATAAGCAAACGCATATCATATGTAGCTGTTGTTTTGCGCAAAATGGTTTCGAAAATACGAGAATCGTGTTGCGATTGACAGCGAGCACCGCGCTGAATGGCTCACCGTGCACACCAGCCAGCGGCAGTGCACGTCTGTCCGCCGGTGCGACCGTCTCCATCCGACGAGGCTGCCCGAAAATGGGCGCCACACCAACGGCAGCCGCAAAACGCACTCGGCCACTCGGTTCGTTGCTGAGCCAGCCAGTCCATTGATGTTGCAAATAGCTGCATGATTCAGATTAGGGTTAAAAGAAAGAAAGGGTGAACAAAGAAAATCCTGATTTTTCGAAAAAAAATCTTCCACGTTGTTAAGAAAATTCGATTTTTGGCATGATTTTTTTCGAAAGTTCAAACCACTATTTCTCCCAAAGTTCCTTGTGTAGGCTATTTGCAAGCTATACAGACGTTCAATCGGTGTTCAGCTGTAATCAGTCAGTTCTCGTTTTTTCTCTTTGTTCAACAGAAGACATTCGGAATTCGTCAACCGATGAAGCAACGTCACTCGTTCGCAAAGTGGACATGAAGTCGAAACGTTTGAATGCAAGCCGAACAGTGTCGCCTCGTTGTGCGCGCCTCATGCACACGGATGGCACGATCATACCAGGTACGTTCGTTGTGTTGGTGCGTCTGTTTGTATTGTTCCTGTGTGACTCAGATGGCCTCAGTCCTCACCGGTTAG
>JASANC010005234.1:0-39069 GCA_030248135.1 Theristus sp. LFF4_11
TAAAGCCCCCCCCCCAAAAAATAAACCCCCACCCCAGAAGTCGCTGAAGAAATAAACCCCCATGGGGGTTTATTAGAGGGGTTATCGTAGTCGTGAAATTTTTGTCACATTGTCTGTATGCGTCACAAGCAAATAGACATTTTGTCACGCATGCTGTTTTCTGAAAAACCTAAAATTCTGAATCACAGTGTGAAACACCGAAACTAAAATCACTCAAAGAGACATCTTTTTTTCGCGAATCTAAAATTTCAGCAAATCACATGAGAAACGGGACACGGGGGTCAACACAATAACAAACAAAACGACGGCAATAAAAATCACAGCTCCACAATCAGTTTTGTTGTTGAAAGAGACCAGTTGCTCGTTCGCGGATGTGATTGGATTGGATCTTTTCAGTGACTTTTAGAATTCTGTATTTGAAAAATAATAATTTCAGACCAACTAAATAAGAATAATAAGTTCGAGGGCTCGAGGCATCATTTCTGACAAGAGCAGCATTTCAATAATACTAGTGTTATAACAATGAATGGTGAGACTAAAAACAGAATTTTGATGAACACCACCACAATATCCTGAACTTAACCGGCCGGCGGCTGAAAAAAAACGGCCGCCTGACAGGCACCATAAATGGGAAGGTTCGTCTGCAACCAATGAATGATTCGAATGAAAATCTGACATCATAATCATCGGTGCCTAGCCAGAAAATTACTAACAAAAATCCGGACAAACACGCAACGCCGCAACAACAACAACAACCCACACAACGGAAAAGAATCCACCGTCCCACTTCTACCAAATAACAAACCGATTTCAAGGATGAACTACCGGCGAAGTGGGCGATGATTCTCTGCTGTGTGCGTGTGCCTCCAAAAACAAGAACTATTGCTGCCACACGAGTGAGAAAAAAGAACAACTACGACAAGAAGTCAACGTCAAACGTCGACAGTTGCGCGTCGCGAATCGAGTTTCGACGTCGCAGCCACCGGCGCACACCGCCGAACCAGCGACGACGGCTGTTCTCGATCTCGCGGTTGATCGTGTCGACCGTGCCGGTGACCTCGGTCGAGATCTCGTGCAGCTCCGTGTTCAGTCGTGCCGACAGCTCCTCACACTCGCGCGCGATGTTCTCGATCGCCCAGTCCATCGCCTGGCGACCCTGTCAGTGAGAACCGTCGCTTTTAAGGCCCGTTTACACCTGACGTATGCGCATACGGCACGGCACTTTAGGTGCCGTGTTATTGCATACTGCCGTTCATACAGACGTATGCATGTACGGCACGTCACGTTAGGTCTCGTGTTATTGCATACTACCGTTCATACCGGACGTATGTCGACGTATAAACGAGTTTTTAGATTTTCGTTCGGAAAAAATTGCATGTGGTTTGATAGCGACCGTTTTGTTGACTCATAAAAGAAGAAAAAATCAAAGAACTACTATCCCATATTGGATACCTTCGCTGTGTTCGCGCTAAACGTCCGCACCACCATGTTCTCCAGATAGTCGACTAGTGGGACACCGTGTAGCGATATCTCGGTCGTTTGTGTCAGCAGAGTGCTAAACAATGAAAGACAGCTTTCACTGGTTTTCAATGTTCACCAAAAAAATTAGCATCAATCAATAAATTGTTTGCTTTTCCAATGGTGGCAATTCGCTCGCCTCTCTGGTTTTTCTGGTGATGCTTCGTATTTCAACCGTTCGTCGATTGAAATGAAATTCGTGCAGTCCAGCTGAAACAAGAGCTTTTGAAATTTTTTTCGTTTTTTTACTTACAGTTTCAGGCTCAACTTTGGAGGACGGTTTACTTTGGCTGAAAAACTGAAAGAATTACACTCACATTGAACGTTTTCAGGTGCATGCATTTGTTGCGAAGATCCACTTCGGAGTGTTCGACTGAATAAGACGGATTTGTCAGCCCGATCAACTGAAAATAATTGTTAGCTCGTTTCTTTTGAAAATTCGATTGCAAAAATTTTTTTCATGACCATCCAAAGTTTATTAAGCAGCTCTCCTTTGTTTTTCTTTTGCCTTTTGCCATCAACAAAAACTGGTCAATGAATACCAGATACGATAAAACAACTTCAAAACCCACCGAAGTAACCCACGAAGGAATGTCCCAATCTGTTTTTATCAGACGTGTCGTGTGCAGAATGCCAGACGACGAAACGTGACGTTCTAAAATGTCGATGCCTTTCACTGCCGGATTGATCGGATTTGGATATTTACGCCATGCCGCGTGACTGACCGTCTCCCACGGGTGGCTGTAACAAATTATTGGAGGACACCATCATTTATTATTATTCAAGCCTGACCTCCAACTGTCCTGTTCATTTTGCTTTGCATATTTGCTTGACAAACAAAAACAAGCAAAAATGTTATTTATCAAAGGAACTCACTCAAAAGTATGCGTCGATTCCCAAAGTTTCATAATGTCATACACGAACACGACATCACCAAAAAATCAGATTCACTTTTTTCACAATTTTTTCGATCGACTTCGATAGCGATGCGATGTTGGAATGCGAAATCCAATAAATTTATCAAATAGGTGGACGGACGGACAGGGACAACGACGATCACAGGATCACTGTTGCTCAGCAATGCTGAAAAGGAAACGTTTCGGCTTTATTACACCCACGAACACAAACCACGAAAGCTTCTTGAAAGAAAGAACAAAACCCGAAAAACTTCAGGTGGGGGGTGGAGGTAGAGATGTAAGGGTCAAAAAAAATTTTTTTTTTGATTTTTTTTCAAAAAAAAGAAAAAAAAAATGAGCTTTTTTTTATTTTTTTTATCAAAAATTTTTGAAATTTTTTCTTTAATGTGCCCTGAAAATGCCGTTTTTGGCATAATTTTTCGAAAGTTCAACAAAAATTTTCTTTGACTTTACCTTGTCACTTAGTCTTCAACGCTGCAGGTGGTATTCTGGATTGATTTATCGACTGTTTTCAGCCTTGGTGAGTGATGATCGACTCGCGCATTGAAGTACTTGAGCGTCGCAAAGGCTAGTTCAACAAATTCCGATGTCGCTAAGGTGAGATAGAAGCAGAGAACTCACATTTACGCATCGTTTTTCAGGATCTCGAAAGGTGGAAATTGCACTGTCTGCCACTGCAAGCGTAACTTCGTTGGTTGCTCGTTGCTGTTTCGCCTCGTGTCGTCAGCGTGATCACACCGGTTTGTTGTGGAACTTGTTTCCATGTCATTTGAGGTGAATTGAGAGGCAAAACACGAGACGTGATGTCGTCGGTGGGAAAATGGGGTCGCCGAAACCAAGTCTGAAATTTTCACCCTCCTCCCGTATGAGTGGGGGTCATATGGTAAGTCGGTGGCTCCTCAGATGGTGATATTCGGACTCCCTGAAAAATTCTGAACAACTTCGAAAAGCTTCTTTCCTAAAGCTTCATTACTAAAGCGCACGCGCACGGGCATCGGCATGCTCATGCTCATGATCCACTAGCGCGCCTGCACACGCTCCGCACTCAACATGAACTTGTTCAAAACGCAATTGTTCTCACATCTTTCTTCTTGAAAAGGCTTGGCTTAGGTTAGGATTAGGTCAGGATTATGTTTAGCTTGGAATTAAGCTTTGGGATTAGGTTTTGGTTTAGGCTTGTTTAGGCAACGTCTGCCAACATCAGTGCTTTGATTTAGTACGACAGGCCAACCGCTTCTTTATTAAAAGCACGCGCACTTGGCATCGGCATTGCTCATTGCTCATGATCCAATAACGCGCTCGCACACGCACGCGCGTAACTCCGCCCCCTTCAGATACACAACAACGCGCAAAAAGGAAGCTGTTGCTGTGGTGCTGTTGAGACAATTTGGCATTTCTGATTGGCTGCAAGTGAAATTGATGTGATGATTGGTTTAAATTGCAGGATGCAGTCTGTTTCGTTCATACCGCTGTTTTTAAAATGAAGCAACAAAGATCAGACAATTAGAATGAAGCAGAAAATCTTTTCTTTGCGGCGCCTGGCGCTCTTTTATTCCAATATATTTATCAAATTGTTAATCGGAATCTTCTCCGTACCAGTGCATTCTGTCAGCAGAGCAGAACTCTCACGACAAAAACGAAACAAAGCAAAACAAATAAAACATTTCATTCTTTTATGCACATAAAACATGCATTTCACTTTTTGTCGTTTTCTTTAGGCATATTTATCATCAAAATCGGAGCATTTGCAGTTCTTTTCAGAAACAAAACAAAACCGCCAAAGGACAAACGAAAGCTCACTCAGCAGTAAAATGTTTTATTTTTTTCGCAGCTGGTTGTTCCAAAACAAAGCATTCACGTAACTGTCAGAATCTGTCACAATGAAAATCACTTTGCAATGATGCGGCATGCGTTTTGACCTCGATCGGCGACCAAAAAAAATCTAGTAAATACGTGCTCAACTCTTGTTTTCAGACAGCATTGGTCTGAGTGAAAGCCGACGTGTTCAAAAGTCATTTGAAAAGATGTGAAAGCGAAAAACATGGTGGCTGGATCAGCCGGACCAATGAGCTGAAGAATCAGTCGTCATGGCAGCTGAAACTCGTGTCTGGTTCGAAATGTTTTATTCAAGCAATTGCATTTAGTTTTCCCTGAATGTTCTGAGATTTTATTTGAAGGTTTTGAAAAAAAATTCAGTTCATTTGACACACCAACAATGAATAAATGAACAACCTTCAGTGGAGAATGAATACGACACAAGAGAATGAGAGTGATAGAGCGTATCTGGCGGTTCGTCAGCAAGACCCGCTTTATGGTGATGATGGTGTACCAACCAACACGATTCAATTCCGGCCGTTTTTTTAAATTTTTTCAAAAAACCTTCGAATCCAAACTCAGCACAAGAAACCTTTCTCAGCTGCGTGCATTCGGTCGTGCAGTGAAAAATTGCAGGAGTATGCACGCAACTGAGTTTTTCCACAGCATCTGAACAAAAAATTGCCTAGCCTGAATAAAAAACTCAACTGCAGACGCGGGTTTCGGGTTTCTTAAACCGAAAGAAATTCAAAAGACACAAAAACAAACCGCCTATTTGACTCGACTTCCATTTTTCAACACCAGTGTGCCAGCAGCACGCACAGCACAGCCCAATGATAGTTGTTCTAGGGGGGGGGGCGGGCGCCCCCCCCCCCAAAGCCGCAACCCCCCGGCTTTGGAAAAACTATGAGCCAAACCCACAAGTCGCATCGATCGATTCGATCCGACCCAATATGAGCCAGCCGCAGCCGCCCGACGCGCAGTCCACAACCAACACATGATTGTTGATTTGAGAAGTCAGGTGAATCTTCATCAGTGACGTTGAATTTTTATGGTTGAGAAAACGAACGTCAAACTGGCAGGATCCAAAACATCAAAACGTCACTGCTCAGTTCGACATTCATCACTCAATCCATATCGCAAATTTCGTTGATTCATAGTGCAGCTCGTCTCTTCGCTTTTCTGAATTCAAATCAACGACTCAATTGAACGAATCAAGTTTCATTTCTTCATTTAATCACATGGACAGTTCACAAAATTGGAAGGAAACTGAATTTGAAGGAAACGTGAAAAACAGTCGTCTTTCAGACCATCGGACCACTCACTCACTGCTTTGATCATACTCTTTTTAATCAATTCAATCAAATGATTCAAATCAAGCACAACAAAAGCTCGAAATGCAACCCGGTCTGCATATCACATCACAATGAAAAACAAAAACCTTTCCTTTCTGCTTCTTCTTCTACTTTTTCTAGTTAGCATTTGTCTGCTACCTTCAAAAGTTTTTGAGAGCTGGTTGGGGTTTTATAAAGCGGAAGACTTTTTAAAAAATTAAAAAAATTTTTTTTAAGAAAAAATAGAAATTTTTTTTTCTTGACATCTCTAGGTGGAGGGGGGGGGGTCACGGTCCAGTACCGAAGGCGAAAGGAATTGTTCGAGGGGGGGTGTCGTCACGTGGTGGGTGCAGAAAATTGATCAGGGGGGGTGTCGTCATGGTACAGTGACACCCCCCAGGCGTGGGCCATGGGGGGGGGGGGGTGCACTGTTGTAGAAAATTTTCTGGGGTGCACACCCCCCACCCCCTGAGATTTTTTCGCCTAAATTTTGAAGGAAACGCTATTTTGCTGCAAAATCTTTGAAATTACAATGAAGATTGTCAAGTTATCATATATTTAGCTTATATTATGGACTTTAAAGACAAAAAATTATGATTTTTGAGCAAAAATTCATGATTTTTGGGTGGTCCGAGAAATTTTTGGGGGTGTCCTGTTACTAGGTCCATCGGGGGGGGGTGGGGGGGGTGTCAGCAAATTTCGAGGGGGGGGGGTGTGGACATAGTTGTTCCAGAGCCGAGGGGTTGGGGGGGCCGATATAGATAGCTGGAGCAAATTTTCTAGATAGATAGATAGCTGGAAAATTTTGGGGGGGCCGGGGGGGGGGGGGCCATGTGACTTTGGGGGGGGGCGGGCAAAATTTTGAAATTTGATAGATAGATAGCTAAAACGCTAAAAAGCTATAAAAACAACAAAATAATGCTAAATACACTAAAAATCAACCATAAACGCGTATTTTACCTAAAATTGGCGAAATTTTCAAGAATTACGAGCAAAAATGGTCAATTTTGGTCAAAAATTGACTCATTTTATGTCTTCGAAGACAAAAATTTTCAGATAGATAGCTGGCTGAGAATTTTTTTTAGATAGATAATAGCTGAGCCGAAAAAACCTGTTTGATAGAGATAGATTCGAAATTTTTTTGGGGGGGCCGGCCCCCCCCCAGGCCCCCCCCTAGAACAACTATGGGTGTGGTGTGGATGGTCCAGTGTCAGGTTTTGGGGGGTGGGTGTCGCGTGACCTCCCCCACCCCCCCCCCCACGCGGAGGTCTCGGGTGCTCTGGGGGGGGGTGTTGCAATGCCTATTATTAAGAAATTTTGTGACTGTTTTTGGTCGTTACCGCTTCGAGCGCACTGAGTTGAAATAAATTGAAAAGTTGAGAAATTGGAGTTCTGAGTTACTCTTTCAGGGGTCGTTTCGTTTGCTCGTTTCCTTCAGCTGAACTCAGCCAGACCAGCGAGTTGATTGATGATCATGATGAATGTGAATCAAAATCATCCAGTCGCAACAATTGATGACCGTGGCATGGAACGGGTCACATATCGGGCGCACGTGAGTTGTACTTGGTGATTCTTCGCAAATATTGCATTCATAATTCTTTGCAAACATTGCATTCACGCATTTAAAGCAGAAATCGCATCGCCACGCCAAGCATCTATAAAAAATTGTTTTTTTTTCATTCACATCTCAGCTTTGCGTCATTGAGATTGAACTTTTTTGGTGCGTTTTTTGTACTATTGAGCAATCAGCTACAGTTGAACATGAGATTGTGAAATTCATCGTTCTTCTTGTTGATTGTGTGTTGTGTTCACCCGTTTCATCAGAAAAATTGAATGTTAAAAAGAAACAAAAAGGTTAGCTGAAGTTTGTTTTCAGTATGTTGGTTCTGTCGACGTGCCAGTGGCAATGAAACAGCTCGAGTTTGACATTCGCACAGCATTGGCAAAGTAAGTTTTGCAATTGCAATTTATTTCACGTCTCCCTTGTCTTCTCTTGTCTTCTTGTGTTTCTCCATTTGAAGTTCGCCTTTGTTTTCAGAGAATGCATTTATCGGATTTGTGTGGCCGCAAACTTGATATCGCCCTCGTCAAAGCATAAGGTGAGTCAATCCTTCCCACAAACCGCGGAAAACTGCGGTTCCTGACATTTTTAAAATTTCTTTCGACAATCCGGTTGATTGCTTTTGCGAATGCCACAATCTGTTTTCGCTTCGCTCTCTCACAATTTATCGTTTGAATCCAATTTACAACCGTCCGTTCGTGTGCTTCAGTGCTCGACGGAGATCGAAAAGCACTTGGGCAAGAATGCGTCGATGCAGCTGGTTGGTCGTGAGGTCGACCTGGTCATTGGCACCGACTGCGTGTCCGTGTGGCAAGTGGACGAGGAGCGTGATGATGAGATGATGGGGAAACAGCATCAGCTGCACTCGCACGACATGCCAAATGTGTCGTTCGCGTCCGGAGGCGACGGTGTAGGTCATTGGGCTGATTGATGGTGGAAGTGCAGGTTGATTTGATGAGACTGACTGACTGAAATGGAGTCAGTCAATCAATACGATAACGTTTTTGCGTGGTCGGCTCTGTTGTGATATCATTCACCATTCATGCTTGAGGTGGCTTGCAGCGCCACGCAAATCTGCATTGTAACGGCAGTTTTTGCTTTGTGGCCTTCTGGGACGAACACCGCAAGTGCTGGACTGTTGTTGTTGTTGTTGTTCATGGCCCAGACAGGTGGGAAAGGCAGTGACGCAATTTGACCGATCATCGAGCGGGCTCGGTCGGGTGCGAACGCTGCGTCGTTATCCGCAGTGTTGGACTGTTCGTGCGCTGTGTCGATTCACCATTCACATAAAATGAAAACTAAAAAAAGCAAACTGAATACTGACAGCTCTACGCTATCATGCAAGTGATTGATCATCGTCTCCGTTTTCAGTTGACCAGCGACTTCGTCAGCTACATCGCGAAGGACGATATCAGCGGACGACGGTGTTTCGTGTTCGAGTGTGTGATGCAGTCTGCGTCGTTCGTTCTGACCACGTTCGGCACCGCGTTCTCGCAACGACTGAAACAACAAACGCTGATGCAGCAACAACAACGACAGCAATCCGCCAACAACAACAACAACAACAACAACCACTCACCGTTGTCGAGCGTGTTGCCGCCGCCGCGACAGCCGCCGCCGTGTCTTCCGCCACGGTTTGCGGCTTTTTGCATTTTCCCCTTTCAGCTTGTTTTTGAACTGATGGACTCATAGTTGCTTTGGCTGTTGTGTTGTGTTGTTTGCAGCCGTGTTATATTTACCCCACCTTGCTGGGGGTTTTGTATTGTGTCCAAAAAGGAGCATCGGTTGGTTGGTGAATGCGGTCGTTTTAGCAATCAATGATCAGTCCAAAATGTTCGCGCTTTATTGCACATAATTTATTCATTTTGTTCATGCTTTCAAGACCTCAACCGACCGACTTCAACCTGGACACGAGCACTCAGCCGCCGCCGCCGTCGCCTCAGTTGATCACATTCGACGTGCCCGTGCACAACGACCAACGTTCGTGTTTTTTGGTGGAAATTTTGGTTTTTTTTATGTTAGAACATGAAAACTATTCGGAATTATCGTTCCGCTGATTGGTCCTAGTCTGGCTGGATTGATCTCGTCTCGGCTCTCTGCTGTATTTGTCTCGATTTCAGCGTCGCGTGTCCTTGGAATGCGTGAACAGTTGCTCCATAAGGAGCTCTGGTTCCACGGTCCGTTGGACAGAGCCGCCGCTGAGCGTCTCTTGAGAGTGGAGGGTGATTTTCTGGTGCGTCAATCGACCAAAAACGAAACGCAATACGTGTTGACGGGCCTGCAGAGCGGCAAAGCGAGGCATCTGTTGTTGATTGATGAAAACGGAAAGGTTGGTGACTGGAGCGTTACGTGCAATTCATGCGCACGAAATTTATTATCCGGCACGTCACGTTACGTCTAATCCATGGAGCAAAAAAAAACAATCCGGCACGTCACATCTTCAGAACACGTGCTCGTTCATACAAGCATTCATACATGACGTGACGTGACGTGACGTGACGGATATAATAAACGTCGTGTATGAATTGGCCTTTAGCTTTGTATGTTTTTACGGTCGCCTTGATGTATTGGAATCCATTTGAACAATTGCGACAGAAAACGCTTCTCAGATCGGTCATGCAGTTTGAAAAATATATAAAGCACTTTTTGGTTTTCCATGTATTATTCCCAAAGCGCAAGAAGTTCTGCGAGAATTATGAACAAGGCCTTATGAAGCTTCTTCACTTGATCGTTTCGATAAGTCACGTGTCTTAAGTCACATCATATTGTCACTTTCAATTTCGCTCACCCGTCTGCTGGAATCAGCCAGTTGATTGAAATGAAAAGTGTCCAACTTCATTTAATCTCCACGAGATTATTTGTGACTCGATTGATTGACACACACACACACGGCATGTCAACTTTTGACATAAAATCATCACCACACAAGTAAAATAAAGCGCCGAGCTCACATGACGTCTCAGATCCGCACGAAAGACAGCGAGTTCCAAAGTGTGCCGCATCTCATTCAGTACCACCGCGACAACAACATTCCCATCGCATCACCTGAATCAGCGTTGCTGCTCAAAAATCCGATTCTTCGTCAACATTGAAACGAATTTGAAACACTTTTTGCTTAATTTTTTTGTTGCAAGTTTAGCCAACCGTCGTCTGTCCACACTGATACGAGGTTTTTTTGTTTGTTCGACCGCCCAAGGGCACAATGATGATTTAAAACAAGGCTGATTGATTGTTATGGATTAATTGCCGAAATGTGTACATTTGTGTGTATATTATCTTTTTTACAAGTTGTGGACTTTGCATCTGATGCAATCACACGCATTCTCAGTTTTCTATCTTCTTCTCGGTGACTTTTGGAGCAGACAGACACGCAGATTCGTTATCAACGTTGGTGGTTAAAAATGCCAAACATTTGCGAGTTTGAGTGTTACATTGTTTTTAGATGTAGCCATAAAAATATTTGGTGATATGTTGTCTCGTCAAGTTGCTATCTCAATATGTTTCATAATAATTATCGAATTTTATATGCAAAGAATTTTCAATGTTTTTTTTCTTATTTCGATTTCGATAGTATCACATTGCGATAGTACAGAAAGTTTTTCCTCCGTTTTATCATGAGAAAATTTGTTAACACGGATTTCAGTGTGATACCTGATTCGAAAAAGTAAAACCATGATACTTGATTTGTGTTTCTTTGTTAGGTTAGTCAATGTTTTAGTTTTTGTTCTAATGCAGTTGTAGAGATGTGCCTTCATTTTAAAAACACGCAGTATCTATCCAAAATCCAATTATCACTCGTGATATGAGCACTAAATTCAATATGCGTTTTATTTCATCTCAGTGCTGGTTGTTTTATTGATGCAATAAATCGGGAAAGTGATAAGATGTCCAATACATCAAGTGTTGGTTTCCGTGTTTTCCTCTCTGATTGTGGAGCATGATGTGTTCAAGAAATCGCTTATGTTTATCGCTACTTTGGGGTGAAAGTGTAGCGAACCCGGATGCTGAACATGGAATCGTATTATTTAAAAGTCATGACCACATTCACGATTATTCTCACGTTTCTGAGCGTTTTTCTGGTGTCACAATTTTTTTCGCCAGTTTTTACGTTGCATATCGAAATAAAATATAGCGCATGGTGGAAGCAACAGTTTGACCCGTACGTCCTGATTCGTTGTGAAAATCACATATTTCAAGTTTGTTTGCGTGTCCTGTGTGATGTTGTGCTTCACTGGTCAGTGCTAAATTTGGGTCAGTTTGCGTAAAAATTCGGTGATTTCTCGTTTTTATCATGCGCTTTTCACAACATCGGCACGGCACGGTGGATTTTTTGTTGCTCGACGGTTGAATGATGTTTCTCGTTTTCAGGCACGTGCGCACGCACGCTTTGATTCATAATCCGTCATTTCACTTGAACCATATCGACATCATTTCGCATGAAATCGCAGAGAAGTATTATGATTATTTATGTTTTATTGTGATTTAGTAATGTTCACAAGGTACAGACGAATTGCGGTTTTTGACTGGACAAAGTCGGCAGCAGCATTTCGGACTGCGCAGCTTTTCCAAGGACATTCCGCAAACAAACCGCACTGCATATCAACAATCAACGATTTGCACAATGATTATTTTCCAAGTCCGTATACTGAACATTCATTATATGTGAGCATTGAAATATTATCAGTCTATTGATTCATGCGATCGCATTGTGCTTGCAGATTAGATTGATCGGCCAGCTACTTTTGGCAACCTTGATTTTTTTCCGTGTGTTGAAAAAAATGTCACCCTCTGTCCGTCGGATGCCGCCCGTCGTCGTCGCCAAGGTTTTTTTCCCGTAAAATTATGAAAGAGGCGAGTCTCTGTTTTATTTCTCTCGGACCTGCACCCACGCCCAATAGTATCATCCCTTAAATGAAAGACTCAACCCACTGATTATCATTGTTGATTTCAATTTTGTGCTCACACACATGACAACCGCATCTCAAAAAGTGCTCGCACGTGCGTGTGCGTGTTGGTGCGCAATTCAATGAGATTCTTTTTTTTTTCATACTCTGATTTTGACTTTCACGTTTTGTGTATATTGTTGTTGTTTTCCCATTTTTATTGAAGTGAAAAGACTGGCGACACCTGCTTTCACTTTTTTTCTTTTCCCCAGGCCGAAAAGTGAAGTCAACGTTTTCGCCAAGTGTGTTTTCGCTCCATTGTTGTCGCCATGTTTACTATTGTGTCGTGTGCACAATATGATATTTGCATGTGGTCATTTTGATTTTGTGTGAACGTTTTATTAATTTGTTGCCAGTCAATTGACTCAATCCGTACAAACGCGTAATTTTTCATGAAAGCGAGGACGTGCCTCGAATGCACTCATCCTAAAACGCATGCATGAAATTAATCAAAACTTTTTTCGGTGTAATGTCCGGTTCAAAAGAACAATGGCACGAAGTTATTTGTAACATGAATCGTTGCGGTGTTTTATGGTCAGTGTTTTCTCCGCCATTATGTGTTTCGGGAAGTTTTGCCTTGTTGTTTGTTGTCAAACGTTTCTGTCGGAGTTTTTTTTTGTACTGTCATTTTTCAGATCCGGTATGGTCGTATCCGTAATTATGGTCAGTTGAGCACTGAGCAGTCGATGTCGGCATTATAAAAAGTAGAGGAGCTTTAGAAGCTCGTAATGGAAACTTGACGATGCAAGAATCATGAATGATTTGAAAATAGCTGCAAGTCACCCAATCGTTGTTGAACGTTAGGATGACCCACAGTTGTTATGTAAGTTTCTTAAGGTGCATTCATGAAGCAGTATTTAGGTGACGCGTAGCTATGTTTCAACACAGCATTTCACTTAATAATGCTTCATGAATGCCGCTTTAACAAATTTCAACAAAATGTTATCGCAGAATGATCTTGGTTTTGCACACGTTTGCAGTAAACACGCAGGCACGCAAAATACGGTGTATCGACGACGAATATCTGGTTCCTAATGAACGTTTTCTTTGCGTCCAGCTAGCCACGTCGCTGCTGTTGCTGCTCGCTGCGCAGACGACCACCGCGCAACCGGACAAGTTTCCATTCGCCGGCAATCGTGTGCTGCAAACGTCGGCGTCCTGCGACGACCGGTACATCTACTTTCGCATCAACTTCGAGCGACCGTTCCGCGGGCTGATCTACACCGAAGGCGCGTATCCGAGTTGCATCTACGTGAACGGCAGCTCGCACGCGCAGTTGTCCTACGACGTTCGTGTGCCGTTGGCCGGCTGCCTGACGCACCGACTGCCGAACGCGAATTACGAGAACTCCGTGATCGTTCAGGAGAGCCCGTTGTATCTGGAGTCGAACGACCGCAAATATCTGCTCACTTGTGTGCCCGGCCCGTCCGGCAGCAGGTGACGAATGTTGATTGTGGTGATGAAATTTACAAGCTTCATCTTCTGCGCGAAATTATCGTTTGACTAAAAAAGACTGCTTGAAACAAAATAAAGGTCCCTATTGTATCAGGCACTTCAACAGCAAAAAAATGCCGAATGAGAATATCTAAAAAACGAATTCGGCGTACGATCAATAATAGAAGCACGTGTGAACACGACAGATTTGTAATGTCTTGAAATTCTGTTCGCAGGGACTCGAGTTTCACGGTGCAATTCAACGGCATCTCAGTGGAGTCGGACTTCAAGACCACGGAGGTCGTGCGTGGCAGCGGCACGGGCACAGCGAACCAACTCGACTACCACGTCAGTGTGCTCAGGGGCGCTGGCACGAATGGCAGACCGTTGGCCGGACCAGTGAATGTCGGCGACGACATCTCGTACGTCGTACAAGTGAACGAACTCCGCCAGGGCGACGTTCGCATTGGCCGCTGCTGGGCGAACGACGGCGCGTCCAGCATTCAGCTGTCCGACGATTCCGGGTGCTCCGTGCAGGTGCGTTCTGTGTGTTGATTGTCAGCGCCGACGTAAAATGAGAATGTTCTTACATAAAATGTTATTCTGAACGTGATGTTAAGGACTGGATACAACGTTTAAACTATGTTCAACTCAAGGGATAACTCGCTGAGAAAACGTTTCTGCCACTAGACTTTTCACTCTTTACTGAAGTTGCTACTAAAACAAGCTAACACATGAACTTAATTTACTCAACTCAACCTTAGTAGAAACAAACATTTTAGCAACACATTGACAAAAGTGTGATCTGTAATCCATGCGGTCAAAAAACTTCTGTTCTTGGTTGGCTGTTTTTCTTTTCTCAAACATCAACGTCGAATCAGTTTACTGTAGCGTACTGAACAAACTTCAGACGACCGGCAACGTCTGGGGTCGCTTCGAAGTGCTCAACTCCGGCCACAATCGCATCTACTACAATCACATCAAGGCGTGGGCGTTTCCGACGAGCAACCGCGTCAACATCTACTGTAATCTGCATTTCTGCGCCAGTTTCTGTCCGCAGTTCTCATGCGCGCCGACGGGTGGCGGCAGCCGCGGGCGGCGAACCCTGAACGAGGCGAACGACGACAGAAACGGGAAAACCGAAAGCAATGACGACGATAAGATGGAGACAGTAAACGCCGCATTCGAGGTGATGCCCGCCTTGCGTCAGTCGGACGTTCTGATGGCAAAGAAGGAGACTGCACCGCCAGCTGATGCTCGTTTCCACAATCATCCGCCGAACAAATGGAATATTCCGTCTGTGATCACCGATGACGATCTCGAGCAGCAAAAGAAACTCAACTATCACAAGAGTCACAGCAATAACGCACAGGCGACACCGGCCGCTTCAGTGTCGTCCACTCAGGACAATCTGTGCATCAATCGGATTCATTTCGCAATCGGACTGGCGCTGTTACTGTTGATTTTCATTGTGATGCTGTTGTTTGTTTGCTTGATTCTGTGGCGCTGGGGCTGCGCGACTGAGAAGAGGACTAATGCGACGAGAAATGGCGGCTCTCGACGGTGCATGCCGGGTTTGGCGTCACCAGCAGCGACGACAGTATGCAGCTCCGATGAGTCACTGCCAAGCGACAGTACACGCTCACAGTTTGGCGGCACATCCGCGGCCATCGGAGTCTCCGTGGGGCACGCACGTACACAGCAACGCAGTCCACCTCGATAGTGATTTGAGTCGTTCGTTGTCACGCTTGTTTTGCTTTATTTTTCAGTACAAATCTTCCTTTTTACTTCAAGTGATTTTTGCAAAAAAATGTGATTT
The DNA here is from genome assembly GCA_030248135.1 of Theristus sp. LFF4_11. Classification (NCBI taxonomy): domain Eukaryota; kingdom Metazoa; phylum Nematoda; class Chromadorea; order Monhysterida; family Xyalidae; genus Theristus; species Theristus sp. LFF4_11. The sequence continues at coordinate 15,342 of JASANC010005234.1, forward strand.
TCTACATCAAACACTGCCTGTTTCAAAGTTCGTGGCTCTTCTTTTTATTGTTGTTAAAAAATTTCCCAGTTTGGTATCTTGTTGTTCTGAACTTCTAAGAGCACGTTTTCTATCTACGGCTATTGACTTTTCTTTTGGCTATTTGCACTTTTTGACAATTCAGTTGTTTATTTATTTAAGGAAAAGAAGTAATATAAATGGGAATTGAAATAAATCAATTGAGAAGAACAAGTTTTTTGATTGATTGCTTTCGAAGCGTCAAAAGTTAGCTGGTTGTCCTGTCCAGTTGACCAGGTTATCTGGCTACTTGGCTAACTGGCAAACTTGACGACAGGCAAACTGGACAACTGCCCGGCCGCTTTTCCTGTTAAGTGGGCAACTGTAAAACCAGAAAATTGATCAACTTGGTTAACTGGCTATTGCTCAACAACCAAACTGAACAACCTTAAAGAGCTATGTGCAAACTTACAAAATTAAAAAGTTTCGAAGATGCAAAGTTACAAAGTTTTTAAGTTAAATAGCACATGTTCATAAGCTAGCCTGCCAAAGTTTGGTAGTCGTCCAGTTGACCAGTTTTCCAGTTGTCAAGATACCCAGTTTTCCAGTTTTCCGGTAGGCCAGTTTTCTTTTCCAGTTGCCAGTTTTCCGTTTAGCTAGTTTTCCAGTTTTCCAGTTACCAGTTTTCCAGTTTTCCAGTTACCAGTTTTCCAGTTACCAGTTTTCCAGTTTTCCAGTTACCAGTTTTCCAGTTACCAGTTTTCCAGTTACCAGTTTTCCAGTTACCAGTTTTCCAGTTTTCCAGTTACCAGTTTTCCAGTTGTCCAGTTAACCGGCCAACTGGAAAACTGGTTAATTGGTTATCTGGCTACTTTTAAACTAACTGGCTAACTAGACAACAGGTAAACTGGACAACTGGCCGGCGCTTTTCCAGTTAACTCGGCAACTGTAAAACCAGAAAATTGATCAACTTGGTCAACTGGCCAACTGGACAACCTCAAAGAGCTACAAACTTACAAAGTTAAAAAGTTTCGATTTCGAATATGTAAAGTTACAAAGTTTCTAAGTTTATAAACGCACATGTTTATAAGCTAGCGTGCAGTAAAGACCGGCCGGGCCGACGGGGGTTGCAGACTTAGCTACAGCAAACAGGGATTTTTGAACACACAGCCAAATTTTGAGCAGAGCAGAGAAACAACTAAGAACGACTCATTATTCTCATGAGCGCCAGTGGATCATGAGCAATGAGCAATGCTGATGCGGGGCAGGTGCATATCATAATGAAGCGTTGCGCCCAGGGGTGCCGGCCAAAAAGTGAGGGGGGGTCCAAACTATGGTAACGTGGGGGTGGGACCCCCCATGGGGGTCCCATGAGGGGGTGCATTTTTTCAAAATTTTCTGTGGGGGGGGGGGGGCCACCCCCACCCCCCATGATATTTTTTCGCTTAAATTTTGAAGGAAAAACGCTAAATTTTGCTGCAAAATTTTTGAAATTACAATGAAGATGGTTAAGTTATCATATATTCAGCTTATATTATGGACTTTATAGACAAAAAAAAACAATGATTTTCGAAAAAAATTTTAGGGTGTGCAGAAAATTTTGGGGGGGTCTTCGCCAGACAAAATTTCATGGGGAGGGGTGGGGGGGTGTCGGCCAAATTTTCGAGGGGGGTCCGATGGAAGGGGGTGGGGGGTGCCCGGTTTTAGGATGGGGTGGCACGGTGCCCCCCCCCCCCCCCCCCCCCCGACGGTCTCTGGTGCTGTCTGGGGGGTGTACCGTGCAGTACCGAAGACGAGGGGGGGGGGGGGGGGGGGTACACCCCCCCCAGAGCACCCGAGACCTCCGCGTGGGGGGGGGGGGGGGGGTCACGCGACACCCACCCCCAAAACCTGACACTGGACCATCCACACACACCCCCCCCTCGAAATTTGCTAGACACCCCCACCCCCCCCCCCCTAGATGGATCTAAGTAACAGTGACACCCCCCAAAAATTTTCTCGGACCACCCAAAAATCATGAATTTTTGCTCAAAAATCATGATTTTTTGTCTTTAAAGTCCATAATATAAGCTAAATATACAGAGTGAACCAAAAAAAGGTTCCAATTCTAAAATGCTCTCACTGTCTTGTGCTGAAGTGTTTCGAGCTGAAAATTGGAACACTATTAGAAAACATTTGGAGGTTTTTTTGACCAAATTTTTGTTACGGTATAATGTCCCTGTCACTCACTACAGCAAAATGTCTGGAAAATATGAAAAATCGACAAATGTTGTAAAATGCAGAGGGTTGATTTAGCTGTAACAAAAATCAAATGATGAACGTTGGTGACAACCCGAATGTTCACAACACAAAAAATATGAAAAAAGGCAATATGCACAAACAGTAGCTTGAAAATTCCGAATGCCGAATTGCATTTGAACAGTCTTTGATCACCGTGATGTTTCACTTCGAGTCTGAGCGTGCGTGAGCGGTTCTGCTCAGAACAGATGCAAATTTAACTTTCCAGAGGCAACTTGTTTTTTCCTTTTCTTAATTCACACAATTTGCCACTCTGATATTTTCACCACAGCAGACAGTTGTTTTCTGCAGTGAAAGACGCAATTCCATTTTCAGTCTTTGCTGCCATCATGGTTAAGTGTGGACGGCAGAGCAGCGAGTCTGGTCTGCCAATTGGTGGGAACATGCGAATAACTTTTCAACAGTGATTCGGAAATTTCGTACAAAATTCAATTTGACCCCGCGTGACGATACATCAGTTCGGAAGTCAGTTTATGAGCAAGATAAACAGTGAGATTATGGATAACCATTGTTTTTTCGTCAAAAATTGCTATTTTTTGAAAATTACACTGTAAAAGTGAACTGATACGTGTAAGCAAAAAAATTAAATCACAAAAAAACTCCCAAAGTGTTCCAACAGTGTTCAAAAATTTTGAGCTATGAGGTCACTTTGTTACAGCTGAATGCTCCCTTTGTATTTCACAACATTTGTCGATTTTTCATGTTTTTCAGATATTCTGCTGTAGTGAGTGATAAGGGCAACATACCGTAACAAAAATTTGGTCAGAAAAACCTCCAAATGTTTTCTAATGGTGTTCCAATTTTCAGCTCGAAACACCTCAGCACAAGCTAGTGAGAGCATTTTAGAATTGGAACCTTTTTTTTGGTTCACCCTGTATGATAACTTGACATTCTTCATTGTAATTTCAAAGATTTTGCAGCAAAATTTAGCGTTTTTCCTTCAAAATTTAAGCGAAAAAATCTCATGGGTGGGGTGGGGGGTGTGCACCCCCCCCAGAAAATTTTCTACAATAGTGCACCCCCCATGGCCCACGCCTGGGGGGGTGTCACTGTACCATGACTGACACCCCCCACTGAAAAATTTTCGGCACCCCCCACGTGACGACACCCCCCCCCCCTCGAAAATTTGCTTTCGCCTTCGGTACTGGTACCGTGTGTGTACCCCCCCCCCTCCACCCCCCGCCCCCGCCCACGTCGGTAAAACGGTCCAAAATGGACTGCTGACGGTTTTACGAGGTAATATCAAAGAAAATTTTTGTTAAACTTTCGAAAAATTGTGCCACAATTGAGGTTTTCAGAGCACATTAGAAGAAATTTTTTCGATTTAAAAAAAATCGGCATTTTTTTGTTTTTTTATCACTTTTTTAAGTTTGAATTTTGTTTAAAAACCCTACAACCGACACTGGGCTGGGACCAGTACCGTGGGCGGGGGGGGTGGGGGTGACCCCCCCACACCACCCCCCATGAAATTTTGTCTGGCGCATAGTTGTTCCAGAGCCGAGGGGTTGGGGGGGGGCCGATATAGATAGCTGGAGCAAATTTTCTGGATAGATGGTAGCTGGAAAATTTTGGGGGGGGCCGCGGGGGGGGCCGTGTGACTTTGGGGGGGCCGGTCAAAATTTTGAAATTTGATAGATAGATAGCTAAAACGCTAAAAAGCTATAAAAACAGCAAAATAATGCTAAAAATACACTAAAAATCAAGTATAAACGCGTATTTTACCTAAAATTAACAAAATTTTCAAGAATTACGAGCAAAAATGGTCAATTTTGGTCAAAAATTGACTCATTTTATGTCTTCGAAGACAAAAATTTTTAGATAGATAGCTGGCTGAGAAATTTTTTCAGATAGATAATAGCTGAGCAGTACCGTGGGCCCAAAAAAAATTTCGAGGGGGGTATGGTACCGGGGGGGGGGCTGCCGCCCACCAAGTGAGGGGGGGGGGTCCAACCTATGGTAACGTGGGACCCCCCCCCAGGGGGGTCCCATGGGGGGTGCATTTTTTCAAAATTTTCTGTGGGGGGGGGTCCACCCCCCCCCCCACCCCCCATGATAATTTTTCGCTTAAATTTTGAAGGAAAACGCTAAATTTTGCTGCAAAATCGTTGAAATTACAATGAAGATGGTCAAGTTATCAAAAATTCAGCTTATATTATGGACTTTATAGACAAAAATCATGATTTTCGAAAAAAAAAAAATTTTAGGGTGTGCAGAAAATTTTAGGGGGGGGGGGGGGTGTCCGCCAGACAAAATTTCATGGGGGGGTGGGGGGGGTGTCGGCCAAATTTTCGGGGGGGGGGGGGGTACGATGGGGGGGGGGGGGTGCCCGGTTTTGGGGGGTGGCACGGTGCCCCCCACCCCCCCCCCCCCCCACCCGACGGTCTCGGGTGCTCTGGGGGGGTGTACCCCACCCCCCCCCCCGCCCACGGTACTGTAGCTGAGCCGAAAAAACCTGTTTGATAGAGATAGATTCGAAAAATTTTGGGGGGGGGGCCGGCCCCCCCCAGGGAGGGTTGTTAAAAAAAACAAAAATCGTCATTTTTGTTTTTTAAAAAAAAAAAATTTTAAAAAAAAAAAAAATTCAAAAATCAAAGTTGTGCTAAATCAATCAGGGAGTCCGAAGAACCACATATGATATGCAAGCGCCTCCCGAATGACTCCCGTATGGCGGAACTTTGCAGATTTTGTTTTGGTGACCTCAATTACCCCTTTTCCAAACCGTCACCATGCCTCTTCTTGTGTTTTGACCTCCAAAACGTCACTAATTGTCCCCAGCTAAGCTAATGCTGAAGTGAAGACAAACATACCGCCTTGAAATTCGATCAATTCTTCTGATGGTGTCACGACGACACGACACGAAGCAGCAACCAGACAACGTAGCGCTTGCAAACGGAGCAGCGAGCACAATCGGACGCTCTGCGAGGCGAATCGTCACCTTATCTGCATCGGAAATGGTAGGCTAAGCTTTGGGACGCTCAAAAACTTCATCGCAGATGTTGTCGAAGCCTAAAATCAGTCGGTAAAACGGCCCAAAATCGACTGCTAAAGGTTTTACGAGGTATAATCAAAGAAAATTTTTGTTGAACTTTCGAAAAATTGTGCTAAAATTGAGGTTTTCAGAGCATATTAGAGGAAAATTTTTCGAATTTTTTTTTTTTAAAAAAATCGGCATTTTTGTTTTTTTTAATCACTTTTTTTTTAAAAAAAAAATTTTCATTTTTGTTTAACAACCCTACCCCCAGGCCCCCCCTAGAACAACTATGGTCTGGCGGAGACCCCCCCCCCCCCAAAAATTTTCTGCACACCCTAAATTTTTTTTCGAAAATCATGATTTTTTGTCTATAAAGTCTATAATATAAGCTGAATATATGATAACTTGACCATCTTCATTGTAATTTCAAAGATTTTGCAGCTAAATTTAGCGTTTTTCCTTTAAAATTTAAGCGAAAAAATTTCATGGGGGGGGTGGACCCCCCCCACAGAAAATTTTGAAAAAATGCACCCCCCCATGGGACCCCCCTGGGGGGTCCCACCTCCCACGTTACCATAGGTTGGACCCCCCCTCACTTTTTGGTCGGCACCCCCCCCCCCCACGGCACCATACCCCATAGTTGTTCCAGAGCCGAGGGGTTGGGGGGGCCGATATAGATAGCTGGAGCAAATTTTCCAGATAGATAGATAGCTGGAAAATTTTGGGGGGGGGGGGCCGCGGGGGGGGGGGCCATGTGACTGGGGGGGGGGGCGGTCAAAATTTTGAAATTTGTTAGATAGATGCTAAAACGCTAAAAAGCTATAAAAACAGCAAAATAATGCTAAAAATACACTAAAAATCAAGTATAAACGCGTATTTTACCAAAAATTAGCGAAATTTTCAAGATTTTCGATCAAAACTGGTCAATTTTGGTCAAAAATTGATTTATTTTATGTCTTCGAAGACAAATATTTTCAGATAGATAGCTGGCTGAGAAATTTTTCTAGATAGATAATAGCTGAGCCGAAAAACCTGTCTCATAGAGATAGATTCGAAAATTTTTTTGGGGGGGGGCCCCCCCCCCCCCCCCCCCTAGAACAACTATGCCCTACCCCCCCCCCCTTCGAAAATTTGTTTGGGCCCACGGTACTGGCTGGGACTGGACACTGGACTGGCATAGTTGTTCTAGGGGGGGCCTGGGGGGGGGGGCCGGCCCCCCCCCAAACAAGTTGCGACTCTATGTCTATCAGACAGGTTTTTTCGGCTCAGCTATTATCTATCTAAAAAAATTTCTCAGCCAGCTATCTGTCTGAAAATTTTTGTCTTCGAAGACATAAAATGAGTCATTTTTTGACCAAAATTGACCATTGCTCGTAATTCTTGAAAATTTCGCTAATTTTAGGTAAAATACGCGGTTATACGTGATTTTTAGTGTATTTTTAGCATTATTTTGCTGTTTTTATAGCTTTTTAGCGTTTTAGCTATCTATCTATCAAATTTCAAAATTTTGACCGGCCCCCCCGCAAAGTCACATGGCCCCCCCGCGGCCCCCCCAAAATTTTCCAGCTATCTATCTATCTGGAAAATTTGCTCCAGCTATCTATATCGGCCGAATCATAGACAAAAGACCGCACGTACCAAAAGACCGCACGTGCCAAAAGACCGCAAGACCAAAATACCGCAGATTGGTGTGGAACCAAAATACCGCACGTGCCAAAAGACCGCACGAGCATTTAGCAAGTCGGTTCCGCTGATTCTATTTCGATTTTACAATTGCATCAAGCAACATTCGTATCATTTCTTGTGATAAATTGTGTTGTTTTCGTTTGTTCATTGTTCGAGTTCCACTTTTACGCAACAAAAATGTTTTTTCCTGGTTCACTGGATTTGGAACACGGCCAAATAGTGAAAATGATTGTGGACACAGCCTTTAAAACTCACTTTTGTTTCTTAATTTGTCATGGATTATCAAAGTTAGCTGGGGGAATCGTTAGCTGGGCGACGTTTTCTGTTGACAATCTAAGCGTTTCACCGTGTGTGTCGCGCGCGCCGACCTGTCACGCAGCACTGCCGGCGCTGTGCTTGACCGATTTCGACGAACGACCGCTCAATCAATTCAGCAGAACACCGGCAACATGATGATGTGTCGTTTGTGGTTGGTTCCGATCATTTTTTTAAAAACCAAAAAATCCAAAATCACTATAAATTTGTGTTTTGTCGTTTTTCACACTTTTTTATTGCAAAACAACCGATGCTGAATAAAACAACAACCAACCAGAAACTGCATATAGTCGTGTTCCGAATGTTCTACTGAGATTATTGAGCCGTCGATCGTCGAAATCGGCCAAAGAAATCGTGATCTGGACGACGTTTTCTGTTGACAATCTGAGCGTTTCACCGTGTGTCGCGCGCGCCGACCTGTCACGCAGCACTGCCGGCGCTGTGCTTGACCGATTTCGACGAACGACCGCTCAATCAATTCAGCAGAACACCGGCAACATGATGATGTGTCGTTTGTGGTTGGTTCCGATTATTTTTTTAAAAACCAAAAAAATCCAAAATCACCATAAATTTGTGTTTTGTCGTTTTTCACACTTTTTTATTGTAAAGCAACCGGTAGTGAATAAAACAACAACCAACCACAAACTACATATCAACGTGTTCCGGATGTTCTGCTGAGATGATTGAGCCGTCGATCGTCGAAATCGGCTCAGGAAATCGTGATCTGAACGACGTTTTCTGTTGACAATCTGCGCGTTTCACCGTGTCGCGCGCGCCGACCTGTCACGCAGCACTGCCGGCGCTGTGCTTGACCGATTTCGACGAACGACCGCTCAATCAATTCAGCAGAACACCGGCAACATGATGATGTGTCGTTTGTGGTTGGTTCCGATTATTTTTTTAAAAACCAAAAAAATCCAAAATCACCATAAATTTGTGTTTTGTCGTTTTTCACACTTTTTTATTGTAAAGCAACCGGTAGTGAATAAAACAACAACCAACCACAAACTACATATCAACGTGTTCCGGATGTTCTGCTGAGATGATTGAGCCGTCGATCGTCGAAATCGGCTCAGGAAATCGTGATCTGAACGACGTTTTCTGTTGACAATCTGCGCGTTTCACCGTGTCGCGCGCGCCGACCTGTCACGCAGCACTGCCGGCGCTGTGCTTGACCGATTTCGACGAACGACCGCTCAATCAATTCAGCAGAACACCGGCAACATGATGATGTGTCGTTTGTGGTTGGTTCCAATTATTTTTTTAAAAACCAAAAAACCCAAAATCACCATAAACCATAAATGCGCGCCAACTGATGTTGAATGGAACAAAAACCAACCATAAACGACACGTCATCATGTTCCGGGTGCTCTGCTGATTTGATTGAGCCATGGATTGCCAAAATCGGCCAAGGAAATCGTGATCTGGACGACGTTATGTGTTCCCTTTTTGTGTTTCACGACATGTGTCTTGTGCGCCGATCTGTCACGCAACGCGATTCTGCCGGCGCTGTGCCCAACCGATTTCAAGGATCGACAACTCAGTCAATGATTTTTGTAGAATAAAAAAAGGATAGGAAGACAAAATAAACATAAAATAACATATCATAATCACGTACGCAGTGAATGATTTTGGTGCGGTCTTTTGGCACGTGCGGTATTTTGGTTTGATAGCATCTGCGGTCTTTTGGTCACAAAAAAATCTCAAATGTGCGGTCTTTTGGCACGTGCGGTCTTTTGTCCGCAAGCCTATCGGCCCCCCCCCCAACCCCTCGGCTCTGGAACAACTATGGGACTAGGGTTGTTAAACAAAAATCGAAATTTAAAAAAAAGTGTTTAAAAAAACAAAAATGCCGATTTTTTTTAAATTGAAAAATTTACCTCTAATATGCTCTGAAAACCTCAAATTTGGCAAAATTTTTCGAAAGTTCAACAAAAATTTACTTTGATATTACCTCGTAAAACCGTCAGCAGTCGATTTTGGTCCTTTGGAGTTTGGACCTTTTTAATTTTACCGACTGATTTTAGGCTTCGACAACATCCACCTACGATGAAGTTTTTGAGCGTCCCAAAGCTTGGCCTACCATTTCCGATGCAGATAAGGTGACGATTCGCCTCGCAGAGCAAACGCTACGTTGTCTGGTTGCTGCTTCGTGTCGTGTCGTCGCGACATCATCAGAAGAATTGATCGAATTTCAAGGCGGTATGTTTGTCTTCACTTTAGCATTAGCTTAGCTGGGAACAATTAGTGACGTTTTGGAGGTCAAAACACAAGAAGAGGCATGGTGACGGTTTGGAAAAGGGGTAATTGAGGTCACCAAAACAAAATCTGCAAAGTTCCGCCAAACGGGAGTCATTCGGGAGTAGGGTTGTTAAACAAAAATGAAAATTTTTTTTTTTAAAAAGTGATTAAAAAAAACAAAAATGCCGATTTAAAAAAAAAAAAATTCGAAAAATTTTCCTCTAATATGCTCTGAAAACCTCAATTTTGGCACAATTTTTCGAAAGTTCAACAAAAATTTTCTTTGATTATACCTCGTAAAACCTTTAGCAGTCGATTTTGGGCCGTTTTACCGACTGATTTTAGGCTTCGACAACATCTGCGATGAAGTTTTTGAGCGTCCCAAAGCTTAGCCTACCATTTCCGATGCAGATAAGGTGACGATTAGCCTCGCAGAGCGTCCGATTGTGCTCGCTGCACCGTTTGCAAGCGCTACGTTGTCTGGTTGCTGCTTCGTGTCGTGTCGTCGCGACACCATCAGAAGAATTGATCGAATTTCAAGGCGGTATGTTTGTCTTCACTTTAGCATTAGCTTAGCTGGGGACAATTAGTGACGTTTTGGAGGTCAAAACACAAGAAGAGGCATGGTGACGGTTTGGAAAAGGGGTAATTGAGGTCACCAAAACAAAATCTGCAAAGTTCCGCCATACGGGTGTCATTCGGGAGGCGCTTGCATATCATATGTGGTTCTTCGGACTCCCTGATTGATTTAGCACAACTTTGATTTTTGAATTTTTTTTTTTTAAATTTTTTTTTAAAAAAAAACAAAAATGACGATTTTTGTTTTTTTTAACAACCCTATTCGGGAGGCGCTTGCATATCATATGTGGTTCAGGGGCAGGGTCCCGGCCGGGGGTTACGTGGGGTCCAGTGGGGGTGGGGGTAGGGGGGAATAAGGGGAAGAGGAGAAAAGGTTGGGGAAGAAAGAAAAGGAAGCGGAAAAGAAACAGGCTGAGGAGGAGAGACGTAGAAAAACGTAGACAGCCTGCAGTCCGCTCTTGTGAGAAATATCGCAGGCGGGACGGGGGAGTACACCATCAATCAGCTGCGGAAGCTAACCGCCGGTTCTTATTTCCAGCGCGGGAGCTAACCACCATTGGTTAATTCCCGCGCGGGAGCTAGCCAACGCGGGAGCTAACCGACGTGACACCGGGATGTTGGTTTTCACTTGCGCTGTGGGGGGGTGACAATTAGTAACGTTTTGGGGATCAAAACACAAGAAGAGGCATGGTAACGGTCTGGAAAAGGGGTAAATGAGGTAACCAAAAATCTGGAAAATCCGAAATACGGGAGTCATTCGGAACGGAAGGCGCCTGCACAGCACGTCAAATGTGCTTCTTCGGATTCCCTGATTGATTTAGCACAGCTTTGATTTTCAGCAAAATGCGGTGCGATTGGTGCAAATCAGACATGGAGCATTCGGCTTCCGCTGCCAGAAAACAATCAAGGTGGGAAATTTGACATTTGACAAAAAGAAACAGCAGCAAGGGGTTCAACGAACGAAGTCTGTCGACTTTTTTCATTTCCAGTTCGCTATTCACCTCGTCAAGCGGTTCAATTTGTAACAAGTGCCAAAAGAACCAAGCAAAGTACGGGAAGGTGAGTGAATGGTGTGCTTTGCGTTTGTTCTCAGTCACAGTCTTCCACTAAAGATCGGATTTGATTTTTAAAGATTATGAGAGTAGATTTTTGGCCGTCAACGCAGCAAATAAGCGACGTATTTCATGGACAAGAAATTAGTGGATGGATATGTTCATGTCCAATTATTCACAAAAATTCTGGGTGACACCTAAAATTGTGGAATCAAATCAAATAAAGTGTCCGAAATCGCAAAGGGAAAATGCGTTTTCATTTCACCATTCATTTTCTGATAATTTTCTTTGTCCCGCGAAGCGAACAGTCTCATGATACAGATTTTTTATTTGTACGCGCGCCAGTTCCGGAAACCCGAAGGTACCAAACTCCGGCGGAGACGGGCAATACTGCCCCGAGCCCAATTTTACCCTCGGCTCAGGAGGGAATAGACCATTAGATGTTCGTTGGTCACTCTAATTTTCCACGAGTATGTCTTGTCCACAGCGAGGTTCGAACCCGGTACCTACAGAACTGTAGGCCGAAGTTCTACCGCTACGCCATGGACGCGATGATACATACATATAGTGGAGTGATATCCAATGTTATTGCTGTCGACAGTCATCTTCTGACAGTCGAGCTCCATTTTTTTGTTTCAACAGACACCTAAGTATGACGTTTTGAAAAAAAATAGTTCCAGGGTTGGATTGTGTCTTTTCAGCCAAAGAAATGCAAGTACTGCCATTTGCAAGCGGCGTTCGTCGACTCAAAGTGCGTTCACTGTAGTTATTCCGAGCGCAAACTCGGCACCCCGGTGGTGTGCTCTCGTTGCAAGCGTGTATCCGCGTTTCCGAAGGATCCGAAATTCAAAAGCAGTGTTCGTTAGTTTCCGTTTCAATTTTTCCAACCGCATCCAATTGAAATGCTGCCACACAAGGCAATCGGGATTTTGTTTTTTTTTATTGCAGTAAGTAGCGCTGGAAACTGTTTTTCGCTGTTTTCAGAAAAATTTATTCTGTCGTCTGTGCAAAGTTCAGTCCGCTGCAAAATCACTAAGCAATAATAAACGGTTGGTCTCCCTAGTCGTTGACAAACATTGTGTTATTGCCGTTGTTTGTTCCAAGCATTGGTGTCCAATCCAAAAATGCGCTTTGAATCTCAGTATTGTTGGCATTTTCAGAGCGACGCACAAAAACAGCACCAGTCCGAAAGCAAAGAAGCTACGCGAAGACAACACAAAGTTCGATTTGTCTTCGTTTGTTTCATAAATTTTATTTCTTTTCAGGCTTTTTCATCCAAGATTCCACATGCTAACTTTCAGTTCTGTGGAGTCGTTTGGCGAGCAAATACTGGCCGTGACGCACTTGAAAGACCAAATATCAAAGTTGCAAATGCAGCTGGCAGAAAAGGATCGAGCGATATTGGAACGCGATAAAACGGTTCGAAATTATGATGGTCAACGAGTTTTGTTTTCGTTTTTCGGCAAGACATAACAAACATTGGCAAAACGTCTGCAGTCCATGAAAAGGCAAAAACGGAATCCGCAGCTTCTCAAAACACACCTTCGTTCACCTTTTCTCATTTCTGCAGATTGCCTCATTGAACGCGCAGTTGCATCTGATGGAGAAGGAGCACCGCAGTAAACTGCAGAAGCTCCAACAACAATTCAGCGTGCAGGAGAGACAACTGAAGGTTGCTCGATCAATGTCAAATGGATTGGATTACAATGGAATTCTCGAGCGACATTCGTTCACATTCACGTTTTCAGGACGAAAACCGAAGCTTATTGAAGCAAGTGTCAAGTTTGTCGAAAGCGGCGCGCAAGAAGGCCGGCGTGCCTGTGAGCGATCCAGACTCCATGGATGAACAATCCGCTTTATAGCACCGTTCACTTTTCTTTCAAATTTCGGTTCTTTCATGATTATTTTGTTATTTTCGCTTGTTTTGCGTTGAAATGATTTTGCGCGCGCGCGTGTGTGTGTATGTGTAGATTTCATGCCTCGCTTTGCTAAATGCGTGTTTTTCGTTCTTCTCCAAGAAATCAGCGCTGCCCAAATAATTCTCTCGTCGACGTTGTCAAATAACAACAAGTTTATACTCACCTCTGGTGCTTTGATTCAGATGTCTCGGGTGTTTTTTTTTGTTGCGTTCTCATTATCAAGGTGAGAAATAGTTATGTTATAATACTCATGTTCTGCGTTGTTTTTGGCTGGGCTCTCTACATGTTGTTAGTGAACACCGATTGACGAATATGTGAATTTCTTACCTACATTGTAGTCAAGTCGTTTTTTTTTCTCGTGTTTCGCCATTTTTTACCGAAAACCAGTGCGACATTTCGAAAAACGTGTATGCGTCCCTGGCATGTGGACTTATGATCAATCAAGGTTAAAAGTTTTTTTTTCGATGCATCTCGTTTGGACAAGATTTTTGAGAAAAATAATAAGCACTGCATATAAATATTTTTTTCGAACGAAATTTCATTGTTGTTTATTGTTGTCCTTGTCGAAAACTGCGCTAGCTGTTCTACTGTACATAATGATAGATTGTGTTTTGTTTGCATGCTACGTACACTATATCTTGGACCTAATCAGCTTAAAAACACCGAATTCAATAACGGTTTGACATTGATTTGCGATGACGAGTTTTCAGCGAGAAAGAGTCGACATTTTTTCAGAACAGCAATGATCCCGCGAAAAAAGCATAACCAATTTGTAAACCGTGTAAAAAAACCCGCTCGTTTACAACGTTCTATAAATATGAACTGCAAAAACTACGAGACACGCATAACAGTTGGTCAGTGTATGTATGTTTGTTGCATCTGGCCTGGTCGGCTGGCTATCGTTGCACATGGTGAGATGATTTTACATGATTTACAAGCGAGCTGGCCTGTCCACGTGTATGGGTTTTGCGAATTGTGTAAAAAAACAGTGCTGCTCCGTTCGTTTATTGTCACATGCACCACCCGGTTTTCACGACAAAAAAAATCGCATTTTCAAATTTTTTCACGACCGCGCGCTTGCACGCATCAACTGTGTGCATGTTTGACAGACGTGTTCACATGTAGCGAAATATTATTTTATTTGAAAATATCATTCTCTGTGTTTCGGCTGCTTTTCAGCAGGTCCAGTTTGCCGTAATGTGTTTGCTGTGTTTTCGGCAACAAACACGTATCGTTGCCATTTGCTGTTTTGCGATCGATAAACACGATACCCAATGAAGCGCGTCGAAAGAAAGCGCCAGTATTCCGCAATTATCACCTGACTGATGAGCAGTTTCGTGTAAAATTCTACCAAACAAAACGTATCTTCATAAATCACGATGCGATTTCACTTGCCACTCACTCTCATTCTCTGTGCATTTGCCTCTATCTGTCCCGGTCAAACGACGTCCAACACACCGGTTTTGGACACGTACATACAATGCCAAGCGAACGGTCCGTTTCCGACGATGGGCAAATGGCTGTGCGACCCGAATGGAAGACTGACGCGCGCGAACGCAAAGAAAGTGCAACGTAAACTGATCGAGTACCAGTCATTGCTGGAGTGTCCGTGCAACGATGAACAGCTCTGCTATCGCGATCGACTACAGTTGCACAGTAACTTCGTCGCCGTCATGGTGGTCGCCGATTGTTAGTGTGCGGTGCTGCGCTTGAATTGTGACTTTAGGGGACAGTTTTTTAAAAGCTTAGTAGTCCAATTGTGCTACACCATTGACCCTCTGAATAAAATCAAGAAACATCACAACTCCGTTTTTTTCATACAGCAGATTGACCAATATGTGCTCTGCTCCACAACGTGACGTGAGGAAACCGAAATTTGTCGATTCATGAATTGGTGCTCAGTGGTGTTGCACTGTTGGAACCACGAAGCTTTTATAAAACTGGCCCAGAGCTGTGTGTGACATTTGATTGTGACACCGGTATCACAAACAGGTCAACCAAGACCCTAATCCCAGACTTGCCGTCAACATTTGCAGCGCTCGACGACGCCACCACGGCCACGGAGGCGATCGTCGCGAACGTCGCCGTGAACGCGTCACTCTGTCGCAACGTGTTCGTGTTTCTGTTCGGCGTCAAGCGAAACGTGTCCAACAACGAGCTGGTCGGCGTGTACGTGCATCGGCCGGTGACGCTCGCCAAAGAGATGAGCGACCAGCAGCTGGACAGAATCGTCGCCGAGGCAACCGTGCTCACTGACGACAACCTGAACGAGGGCATGCTGCACACCGTGAGCGCCGTCTTCGACCACCTCAACCATGACCGCGACTTCAAGATCGCGCTGGTCCGTTTCTATTCATGTGTGCTGACGAAATTTGAATTTTGAAATAACTGGGCTCGTTTTTTGTGAAAAGCACCCACACCGTAATACAACAGTTTTCACTGAAACTAATAAAAAATGTTATCCGTTGGTTATTTTTGGCTTTTTTGTGCTAGCGCTTTGGGAGTTCCGTTTAGCCTCAACCGCAGTTTCACGAATGTCAACAATTCCCCACAGCGCCGTTTGCTTCAGATGTGGATCGGTCTCGGCTCGGCCGTGGCACTCTGCGCGTTGCTGGTGTGCTGCGCGCTGTTGATCTGCTGTCAGGCGCTATGCGGACGCTCGGAGAAACACACGTCACGTCCCGCTTGTAAGTTGCGCGCATTGTTGCAGACGTTGCGAGAATCCCAGTCAGTTACACGTTTCTAAAATCAGACAGTATTTTACAGACGCTACCTAAGAAATACCGTTGGCAATCGCGTCAGTGGAGTCGCAACTTTATTCGGCTACCATAAAGCATCGAATTTTAGCGCAATTTTTCAGCACAGTGCACACTCTGTTGATAACGGAGTAATGTTGCATCATAACAAATGAACACGCGCGCTTCTGTGATACCGTATAGGTGCGCATGTTTGTGCAACATCACAAATGTTATAACCTGTTGAACTGTCTTCCCAGACCGACTTTTCTTGCAGAGGCATTCATGAAGCAGTATTTCGTGACCGCGTAGCTATGTTTAGCACAGCTGCGCGTCACTAAATACTGCTTCATGAATGCGCCTTAACGCACGCACACTGTGATGCAAAATGTTTTCTCAGCGACAGCAAGCAAAACTCTCAAATCATCCACTCACTTCAGCGGTACAAGCGAACGGCACGTACCAAATCTCGCCACGAGGTCAATCAGAGGAGCCGATCTACGTCGTGACAGACGGCAGTGAGTTCGGCCAAAGTGAACTCTACCCAAGTCGCCCATTATCGAGCCAGTTCGCGCACCCGATGTACGATTATCTGATTGACCCGTGCCGACCAAAAGAGATTCAAACGAAGGACGTGTTTCTGGACGCCGAATAAAAACCGTTGTTCTTTTAGTGCATGCTTTTGCGATTTTCTTTTCTTTTCTTATTTGGTGACTTCCATAGTTGTTATAGAAACGATGTAGTCCACAAAAACGATATGACATATGCCGTAACAGTGAACGAAAACAGAAAGAAAAGCAAATCACCTCTCTGTCAGTATCAGTATCAACTGAGATGACAAACAAAATCGTGGGAATCATCAACAACAAATTGTGACACAATGACAATGAAATCGTGCACAACCAAAATTCTCATTCAAATATCAACAACAAAAACTTCCACCACAGAAAATCCACTCAAACTGCAGCCTGCCAGTGTATTAGACAAAAGCCGATGTGTTGATCTGGTAAAAATCTCAAAGTCAAAACAATCCAGAAAATATCAGCGTTCCAAAACTCATTTCGAAGCTTGTTAAACCGGAACGCAACAAGGCGCACTGTTGTGAAAAACTAAACGGTGCACAGCGTCTGCAGATCCACGCCCGCCGGTATCGCCGATCGTCCATTCAATTCAGACAACTCAACCAAACCGAACACGTCACAGCGCGCGACGTTGTTTGCTGATAGCAGTTCAATGGTGTTCACGATTGTTTCTGCAACAGAAAACCGCCATGACCTCAAGAGTGTCAAGTTTTTGCGTTCGACCAAATGGAAGAACTTGCACAAATATTCCCTGGCTTCTTTTACTTGTCTTTAACTTCCGCTGATTCATAGGCCATAAAGCAACTTTCTGCATGGCACACGACGGCGCCTCACTTCTCGCGTTCATAGAGCAAAAAAATAATCACCGTCACCGCATATTCCTGTTACTAGACACAGGGAGTCGCTGACTCGCTTCAGCATTAATGAATGACCAAGTGAAGCGCCGTCAGTATGAAAAAACACCGTCCAAAAAGCCAGCCTTTGCATTCTAGAGGCTGGTAAAAAAAATATCGCTCATGTGCAGCGTGGCTGACGCTAAATTGGTGCGATACGTTTCCAGCAGCGGCGGCACAGAACAACAACAAGCAGCTAAAAACATCAACCACAAGCACTAACGAGCATCTGCGATCACATCATCGACCAGCAGCACTCGGCTGCTTTCCCTCAGCGCTCCCCGCTGTATCGCGAGCCTGCCAGTGTCCCCACTGTTGCATTTGTATTCAATGCCCACTGTGTCGCCCGGTAATTTGTTTCGCTTTCGAACGATCACCAACGGCACGGCCAACTCGAGCGCAATCTGTGTGCCAATGAGCACTCCTGAAAACAAAGTTAGAGATATCCCTCCCCCAGCTGTCCTCTTCTGCAAATCTGGTGTTGTTGGTAAAGCCGAAATGCAAACAGGCGGTTTGATGTAGTTGATGTGGATTGTACCGGCTGTCAAGAGTGCAATGTGCTGAGGAAGTGGGACAGAAGCCACGAACCACCCGACTCCATGGCGGCGACGGCGTCCACTTTCGGCTCAACGTCGCCGTATCGTTCTCTTACGGCTCGTCTGACCAGATCGCCGAAAATCTCCGGCCGCGAAAAGACGTTCGTCAAATCACTGCAGAACTGACATTGAAAGCTGAGTACAAATCTGAGACTAAGCCACCACTGCTGGGATTAATTCAAAAGCAACCAATCAGAGAGCTTTACATTTCCAACGTGTTCTGCTGCCTAATCCCTACCCAACCCCAGCCCCCCCCCCCAAAAAAAACAAACCAGAACTTTTCGCCAGGTACAGTATCGTCCTCAACTATCTCAAGCAGTTCCTTGATTAACATTGCAAGTTGGGACTGGAAACTTTTATGAGGTGGTCAGTTCAGCATATCAACAATCGACTGAGAAAAATCATCAGGTAAAACTCACAAAAAAAGTGAGCACACACGCTGAGCAAACAGCCACTAAGATTCAACAAAAGACAACGCCAATCGCAATTACTAATTGAACAAGTTTATTGTGAATGGTTGATTGTTTAAAAACCGTACAATAATTACCAACAAGGTGGACTGCTGTGGTGGACCAGCGCCAAAATGAGCCTGCGCGTTCTGGAGGCACTCGAAAACTATCGCTCACATGCAGCCTGGCGCAGGTGGAAGTGAACAGCAGCAATATTCAACAAATCAACGAACAAGGTGAAGCAAACCAACAGTTGAAAAACATTCATAAAACATCACCAAATGCGATATCACCGGGGAAAAAACATGGAATGTTGCTTTTACAATCTATTCGCTGACGATACAGACGACGGGAACGTGCGCTGGCAGATTGGCGCGTCCTTTCAACTGCGACAATTCCACGAGACACACGATCAAACCGATAGAACAACCGGCCTTTTCGATCAACTTCACTGCAGCTGCCAGTGTGCCTGCGAAATTGTGCATCGAGGAGGGCCATGAAACCGAACCAAGTTCGTTCATCAATCAGCAAAACACTCATCGGTTCAATTACAGCCAATCTGGCACACTGAAACGTTGTCGTTTCGTGATCAAGACGCACAGATGACAATTACAAATGCTCTCATGACTACTCCTGCCCGCCAGCCACCACCAACCGCCAGTTGCTAAAAGGTCGTCAACCAACAAAACATTCGCTTGATCCGGTAAACCGTTGCGCGAGCACTCGATTGTATCCTGGCAAAAACGCAAGTCTCAGAAAATCTGGAAATTCAGAATCAAAATTCCAAAATAGGTTTGAAAATTCAAACAGAAAAAAATTGTGAAAACCCACCGGTCCATACTCCTTCTGATAAGAAGCCTGCCAGACGGTGCCGCGCGTCTTTCCAGCCTTGGTGATCGGCACAAACGGCACACGCAGACGGGACGCGATTTCCGCGCCGAAAATGTAGCCTCAAGTTTGAAAATCTGTTGAGTGTTTCTCGTTTCGTTTCCAGTCTCTCGACAGAATGTCCCTTTTTCATGTTTGTCGTTTTTCACGGTGATGGAAAAAACCGGTTACGAAAAAGCAGCGATCAAAAAACTCACCCCTGAGTTCAAGTGCAGCCACTGCTGTGATTGGCGTCTTGCATTGTCGTGCCTTGTCGGTCATCGCAGCATAGATACGCTGCAGCAAGTCTGGATTGCGTAGAATCGGCATGACGTCACTAAGACAGCATGAATAAGTCACAACACTGTAAAACTAAAAAAACACGAATTCGAGTAAAAAAATTCAACATTAACAAAAAATAGCACTGCACCGCACACTAACAAAAAGAAAAAACCAACCGAAAAACAATGCCAGGTTTCGGAAAATCAGGATAGGCAGCCATCGTTGCTTGAATCTCTGCCGCTAACGCCTCCATGTCGACGCCTTTTCAAGAAACGGAAGACCAAAATTGTGCAAGCAAAAGAAAACCTGAAAACCGGAGCATGCATGCAGATAACTGTCAAGAGACAGCTTGCGCCTGAAAATCTGACAATTTTGTGGTAAAATTCAGCAAAACACACAGTTCCACACTGTCATCCGCTGCGGTTGCACTGTTATTTTTATTCATCAAATATAAAACGAAAAGAATCAAAGACCAGGCACAACAAGAACAGAAAACTAACATATTGACTTGACACACACAATGAAAGAAAACGCTGATGTTGTCTTGAAAAAAATTTCCACAAAGCAACACTGAACTCTTTTAGGACAACTCAACCAGAAAAAAACTTTCATTGCAATTATAACCAGATATATCCAGATCCAGACTTGAACAATCAATGCAGTCAAACACAACTTCAAATTGGCTGCCTGCAAAGTTCAGCCAAATCGGTGCAACAGCCGATGCAAACATGCAAACATGTACGCAGAGAAGAGTTGTTTGAATGCACTGCTAAAAAGACGGTGATTTCAAACATAGCATCAATAAAAAATAAAATCATTTGATTGATTGACATGAAAAATACTGCGGAAACCAAAAATGTTATGCTGGAATTAAAATTTTCGTTGTATTTGTATTTTTCTATGTAAAAGTTTGGTTTCGTTTCAATCTATTGCCAGAATGGACTCGCTTCATATGACAGGTTTTCACGGTAGGTGGAAAAAACGTGTGACCGAAAAAAGCAGCGATCAAAAACTCAATCCTGAGGCCTGAGTTCAGTGCAGCGACTGCTGCAATTGGCCGTTGGAGTCCTGCATTGTCGTGCCTTACCGTTCATCGCAGCACAGACACGCTGCAGTTAAGTCTGGATTGCGTAGAATCGGCATGACGTCACTAAGATGGCCGAATAAATACGGCAGTCCTTGTATTCTCCATCAAGGCGGGATCAGTCGCAGACTAGGAGTTGTCTTTATCAAGAATGCCAAGATTAATTCCCAATCGTGCTTGCAAGGCAGAGAGAATGAACAGACTAGCACGAAGATTCAATGAGATTGAAAAAAAACACGTCACATTTGACAGTTGGGTTTTTGAACGTCTGTTTTCTTTCATTCAAATTTCGCGCGCTCCTTTCACCCTGGAAAAAAGCTGCCATGTTTACTCGGACATTCGGCAGCATTAATAAAAAGTCACAAAACTGCGAAACTAATAATATGCTGGAAAAGTAAGGTTGGCAACATTGAATGTTCTGTTGGTGCCATCGTTAAGACGGTTGAAATAAAAATTCAGTTGACTGAAATAATTAGCACTGCACCGCACACCAACAAAAAGAAAAAACCAAACGAAAAATAAAATACCAAGTTTTGAAAAAAATCAGGATATGTATCCATCGTTGCTTAAATCTGAAAACCGGAACCCGGACAAGGCGGAAAGAAAACTGTGAAGAAACAGCTTGCGCGTGAAAAACTGGCAATTTTGTTGTGAAATTCAACAGTCATAAAATTTCAGCAAAACACCCATTTCCACTGTCATTGATGCACTTTTTTTATTCATCAAACATAACACCAAAAGAATCGACTAAAAGGCACAAAAATAATAGAAAACTGACAGTGAGACATCAACGAAAACGCCAATGTTGTGTTTCAAAAAAGTGTACTAAAACTCGACCAGAAAAAAACTTTGTTTGCAATCATAACCAGATATATCCAGATCTAGGCTTGAACAATCCATGCGGTTGTTTGACAAATTCAAACAGATTGGCTGAAAGCCAGCAAGGTTCCGCCAAATTGGTGCAGCCAATGCAAACACAAACACAGCCACGTACAGAGAAGAGTTGTGTTTGGGGATGCACTGTTAAAAAGGCATTACTAAAAATTTTTGAATGACATACAAATACTGCAGACATAAAAAATTTGACGCTCTTTTGCTTGATAACAACAGTTGAAACAGACAACTGAAAACGAAACACAAAAAAACACTTAACAAATAAATACATTACACACCAACAAAATATACCGCCCCTGTTGTTTGCCAAATGAACTTTAGGAAATCAAAAGTCACACGACAGAAAAACAAAAACCAGAAATGTAACCAACGAAATCACACATAACAAAGCAAGAAACAGATAATAATGCCCTGCCGTTTCTGGACGGAAACAAGGAAACCCACAACATTTTCACATAATTGTTCATTTTTAGAGCGTTTTCAATTTGTCAAAGAAACTGATTTGCGCGTCGTCGCCATCGTTGTCTCTGATTGACTTTTCAGTTTTGGGTGTTTTCAATTTTTGAACCTGAAAATTTTTTTTTGTTTAAAAGTTCAAACTTTGCATCTATTGTCAACGTTTTTTGGTTCTGCGACTGCAAACCTAGAAAGGTCACCCGGTTTCAATCTTTACGTGGCAAATTCAAAATCGTCAAGTGACTCGGTCCTATTTAGGGGGACTCGGATGACTTTGCCAATTTTGAATTCCCGCGTCATGCATGAATGCTGTTTACCACACAGCTATTACCAGAATGAGAAGAGAGACGTGCCTTTTTCGCGGACAGCTCCCCATTTTCCTGCTTCGCGGTGCGTTTGACGGCCGTTTTCGTCTTGTGCGTTTGCAGCATCGCGTTGTAGTCCCGCGCCTGCGCCTCAAACTTCTCGCGCTTTTCGTCGCTCAACTTTGCGTAGCTCTTTTGCAGCTTCGCCAGCAGCTCATCGTCGCCGTATTTCTCGGCGTACCTGCGACAATGCAGCGTTTGAGACAAACAATCCGGATCGGAATTGGTGTGCTGGTACATCCGAAACTATGGAGGTGAGTAATAGGTTTCTTTCAACTGTGCGAGTCCATGCGTCATAGGGTAATTCTTCAAAATTCCCTATCGCGTCTCAGCGACCAGATTCACGTCGGCAATTTTGAATTGCCGCGTCGAGCATACAACTGATTTGCAACCAACGCGTGCATTGAGTCGCAGAACTGGAGAACAAGACCACAATAGTAACCAATCCGTACTTGTCATATTTGGTGGGCATGAAGAAATCGAATCCAGTCTTGTCCATTTTCTTGTCGCGCTTCTCTCTCTTCTTGTTAGCGTCCCTCTCCTTGCGGCGTTCATTCGCCGAGTATTTCAGCAAGTCCGGATGGGCTTGAAAGAATATCTCGCGTTTCTTGTCAATCTTCTTCGTATTTTTCGCCGCCTTTTTCATGTATTTCTGTTTCTCCACGTCCGACAGCTCTTTCCAGCGAGCCGCGATGGACTGAAAACAGAGAAGCGTTGTTTTTGTTGGCCTCATGAAACGACTCCAATTATTTATTGATTGGGCGCTGCAGTGCACGGATTCAGCAGGCAGAAGGCGGTCAAAACGAGCAGCTAAACCAGGCTGACGCAAAACTTGGCGGCAACCGTTTGGCCGCAGTGGCGGCAATCAGCAATAATACAACCAAAATAGAACAATAGTGATGCATGAGTGTTTCGAAATTAGGTGCTGACACTCAACGTGCAGGTTTTCTCATCAGTGCACCCCCCTAAACCGCTCTTGCCGTTTTTAAATAGAAACATTTCAAATAGTTTTCGTGTAAGATCCTTCGAAGCCACCCAACCGCTTTTCGAGCAAGCTCCTCCAAAGCCCCTCCCCAATGCCAGCCCACCACGACACCTTCATGCCAGCGGTGGAGACCTCGTTGACGTTGTCCGACAGTTGCTCCTTGACAAACCACGCGTATGGCGAGATGTGCGGCTCGGTCGGATAGTCGCGGTAGAGGTGCAGGCGGCGCTCGCCGTCGCGCAGCATGTCCTCGATCAGGTCGGCCGCCGCGCTCAGCGTCATCTGCTTGACGCGCATCGCGTGACCGAGATAGTAGCGGATGGCGTCGCGCACTTCACTGCAGCCGAGAAACAACGGAATTGTGGCGAGAAATGGAGAGTTTGAAAAAAAGCAAACAAAACGTGCACAGTCGAACTCTATAAATTATAGGGAATCGGCCGATTGGTTGCTGATCACGTGCACGCATACTTTCTGTGCGAAACC